>OZ005736.1:259367003-259422099 GCA_963930755.1 Eudasyphora cyanicolor
AATTTCAAACCTCTAATGCTTCACATTTCCTATGAACTCCATTTAGAATTTAATTAATACTTTAATTACATACTTTAAAACATTTGTATGTTTTTTTCCTGTCTCCCCTCTTCTTGCAACAAATTGCATTGTACCTCCTTATCATTGTAATTACAAATATACTTATCATAATAATGTGTTTGCATAAATAATATTATATGTACTCTTTTCGCCAATTCCATAAACTGTTTATTACATTAACCGTTTTATATGTGAATGCTGAGTTACAAACTAGTTTCAGCTCTTCTCTACCAATTCCCTGGAGAAGTAAATGGTAGGATTTTAAATATAAATAATAATAAAAGAAATAAAAAAACTTCGTAACCAAAAAACCATTTCCGTTGACTGAGTTTCATTGCTTCCGTTTACATTTTCAGTTAAATGGAATTAAAAAAAATTACAAAAATATTTTTATTTGAAACAAAATTGTTACAGTTTAGGAAGTGCAAGGCAACCCCAACTATGTGATACCCTACACATTAGAAATATTTCTAAAAAAAGAAATATAGATTGCAATAGGAATAGGAATAAGAATATGAATAGGAATAGGAATAGGAATAGGAATAGGAATAGGAATAGGAATAGGAATAGGAATAGGAATAGGAATAGGAATAGGAATAGGAATAGGAATAGGAATAGGAATAGGAATAGGAATAGGAATAGGAATAGGAATAGGAATAGGAATAGGAATAGGAATAGGAATAGGAATAGGAATAGGAATAGGAATAGGAATAGGAATAGGAATAGGAATAGGAATAGGAATAGGAATAGGAATAGGAATAGGAATAGGAATAGGAATAGGAATAGGAATAGGAATAGGAATAGGAATAGGAATAGGAATAGGAATAGGAATAGGAATAGGAATAGGAATAGGAATAGGAATAGGAATAGGAATAGGAATAGGAATAGGAATAGGAATAGGAATAGGAATAGGAATAGGAATAGGAATAGGAATAGGAATAGGAATAGGAATAGGAATAGGAATAGGAATAGGAATAGGAATAGGAATAGGAATAGGAATAGGAATAGGAATAGGAATAGGAATAGGAATAGGAATAGGAATAGGAATAGGAATAGGAATAGGAATAGGAATAGGAATAGGAATAGGAATAGGAATAGGAATAGGAATAGGAATAGGAATAGGAATAGGAATAGGAATAGGAATAGGAATAGGAATAGGAATAGGAATAGGAATAGGAATAGGAATAGGAATAGGAATAGGAATAGGAATAGGAATAGGAATAGGAATAGGAATAGGAATAGGAATAGGAATAGGAATAGGAATAGGAATAGGAATAGGAATAGGAATAGGAATAGGAATGGAATGGGAATGGGAATGGGAATGGGAATGGGAATGGGAATGGGAATGGGAATGGGAATGGGAATGGGAATGGGAATGGGAATGGGAATGGGAATGGGAATGGGAATGGGAATGGGAATGGGAATGGGAATGGGAATGGGAATGGGAATGGGAATGGGAATGGAATGGGAATGGGAATGGGAATGGGAATGGGAATGGAATAGGAATAGGAATAGGAATAGGAATAGGAATAGGAATAGGAATAGGAATAGGAATAGGAATAGGAATAGGAATAGGGAATAGGAATAGGAATAGGAATAGGAATAGGAATAGGAATAGGAATAGGAATAGGAATAGGAATAGGAATGGGAATGGGAATGGGAATGGGAATGGGAATGGGAATGGGAATGGGAATGGGAATGGGAATGGGAATAGGAATAGGAATAGGAATAGGAATAGGAATAGGAATAGGAATAGGAATAGGATAGGAATAGGAATAGGAATAGGAATAGGAATAGGAATAGGAATAGGAATAGGAATAGGAATAGGAATAGGAATAGGAATGTGAATGGGAATAGGAATAGGAATAGGAATAGGAATAGGAATAGGAATAGGAATAGGAATAGGAATAGGAATGTGAATAGGAATAGGAATAGGAATAGGAATAGGAATAGGAATAGGAATAGGAATAGGAATAGGAATAGGAATAGGAATAGGAATAGGAATAGGAATAGGAATAGGAATAGGAATAGGAATAGGAATGTGAATGGGAATAGGAATAGGAATAGGAATAGGAATAGGTATAGGAATTGGAATGTGAATAGGAATAGGAATAGGAATAGGAATAGGAATAGGAATAGGAAATAGGGATAGGAATAGGAATAGGAATAGGAATAGGAATAGGAATAGGAATAGGAATAGGAATAGGAATAGGAATAGGAATAGGAATAGGAATCGGAATGTGAATGGGAATAGGAATAGGAATAGGAATAGGAATAGGAATAGGAATAGGAATAGGAATAGGAATAGGAATAGGAATAGGAATAGGAATAGGAATAGGAATAGGAATAGGAATAGGAATAGGAATAGGAATAGGAATAGGAATAGGAATGGAATAGGAATAGGAATAGGAATAGGAATAGGAATAGGAATAGGAATAGGAATAGGAATAGGAATAGGAATAGGAATAGGAATAGGAATAGGAATAGGAATAGGAATAGGAATAGGAATAGGAATAGGAATAGGAATAGGAATAGGAATAGGAATAGGAATAGGAATAGGAATAGGAATAGGAATAGGAATAGGAATAGGAATAGGAATAGGAATAGGAATAGGAATAGGAATAGGAATAGGAATAGGAATAGGAATAGGAATAGGAATAGGAATAGGAATAGGAATGTGAATGGGAATAGGAATAGGAATAGGAATAGGAATAGGAATATGAATAGGAATAGGAATAGGAATGGGAATGGGAATGGGAATGGGAATGGGAATGGGAATGGGAATGGGAATGGGAATGGGAATGGGAATGGGAATGGGAATGGGAATGGGAATGGGAATGGGAATGGGAATGGGAATGGGAATGGGAATGGGAATGGGAATGGAATGGGAATGGGAATGGGAATGGGAATGGAATGGGAATGGGAATGGGAATGGGAATGGGAATGGGAATGGGAATGGGAATGGGAATGGGAATGGGAATGGGAATGGGAATGGGAATGGGAATGGAATGGAATGGGAATGGGAATGGGAATGGGAATGGGAATGGGAATGGGAATGGGAATGGGAATGGGAATGGGAAATGGGAATGGGAATGGGAATGGGAATGGGAATGGAATGGGAATGGGAATGGGAATGGGAATGGGAAGGGAATGGGAATGGGAATGGGAATGGGAATGGGAATGGAATGGGAATGGGAATGGGAATGGGAATGGGAATGGGGGAATGGGAATGGGAATGGGAATGGGAATGGGAAATGGGAATGGGAATGGGGAATGGGAATGGGAATGGGAATGGGAATGGGAATGGGAATGGGAATGGGAATGGGAATGGGAATGGGAATGGGGAATGGGAATGGGAATGGGAATGGGAATGGGAATGGGAATGGGAATGGGAATGGGAATGGGAATGGGAATGGGAATGGAATGGGAATGGGAATGGGAATGGGAATGGGAATGGGAATGGGAATGGGAATGGGAATGGGAATGGGAATGGAATGGAAATGGGAATGGGAATGGGAATGGGAATGGGAATGGGAATGGGAATGGGAATGGAATGGGAATGGGAATGGGAATGGGAATGGGAATGGGAATGGGAATGGGAATGGGAATGGGAATGGGAATGGGAATGGGAATGGGAATGGGAATGGGAATGGGAATGGGAATGGGAATGGGAATGGGAATGGGAATGGGAATGGAATGGGAATGGGAATGGAATGGGAATGGGAAGGGAATGGGAATGGGAATGGATGGAATGGGAATGGGAATGGGAATGGGAATGGGAATGGGAATGGGAATGGGAATGGGAATGGAATGGGAATGGGAATGGGAATGGGAATGGGAATGGGAATGGGCATGGGAATGGAATGGGAATGGGAATGGGAATGGGAATGGAATGGGAATGGGAATGGGAATGGGAATGGGAATGGGAATGGAATGGGAATGGGAATGGGAATGGGAATGGGAATGGGAATGGAATGGGAATGGGAATGGGAATGGGGAATGGAATGGGAATGGAATGGGAATGGGAATGGGAATGGGAATGGGAATGGGAATGGGAATGGAATGGGAATGGGAATGGGAATGGGAATGGGAATGGGAATGGAATGGGAATGGGAATGGGAATGGGAATGGGAATGGGAATGGGAATGGGAATGGAATGGAATGGGAATGGGAATGGGAATGGGAATGGGAATGGGAATGGGAATGGGAATGGGAATGGGAATGGGAATGGGAATGGGAATGGGAATGGGAATGGGAATGGGAATGGGAATGGGAATGGGAAATGGGAATGGGAATGGGAATGGGAATGGGAATGGAATGGGAATGGGAATGGGAATGGGAATGGGAATGGGAATGGGAATGGGATGGGAATGGGAATGGGAATGGGAATGGGATTGGGAATGGGAATGGGAATGGGAATGGGAATGGGAATGGGAATGGGAATGGGAATGGGAATGGGAATGGGAATGGGAATGGGAATGGGAATGGGAATGGGAATGGGAATGGGAATGGGAATGGGAATGGGAATGGGAATGGGAATGGGAATGGGAATGGGAATGGGAATGGGAATGGGAATGGAATGGGAATGGGAATGGGAATGGGAATGGGAATGGGAATGGGAATGGGAATGGGAATGGAATGGGAATGGGAATGGGAATGGGAATGGGAATGGGAATGGGAATGGGAATGGGAATGGGAATGGGAATGGGAATGGGAATGGAATGGGAATGGGAATGGGAATGGGAATGGGAATGGGAATGGGAATGGAATGGGAATGGGAATGGGAATGGGAATGGGAATGGGAATGGGAATGGGAATGGGAATGGGAATGGGAATGGGAATGGAATGGGAATGGGAATGGGAATGGGAATGGGAATGGGAATGGGAATGGGAATGGAATGGGAATGGGAATGGGAATGGAATGGGAATGGGAATGGGAATGGGAATGGGAATGGGAATGGAATGGGAATGGGAATGGGAATGGAATGGGAATGGGAATGGGAATGGGAATGGGAATGGGAATGGGAATGGGAATGGGAATGGGAATGGGAATGGGAATGGGAATGGGAATGGAATGGGAATGGGAATGGGAATGGGAATGGGAATGGGAATGGGAATGGGAATGGGAATGGGAATGGGAATGGGAATGGGAATGGAATGGGAATGGGAATGGGAATGGAATGGGAATGGGAATGGGAATGGGAATGGGAATGGGAATGGGAATGGGAATGGGAATGGGAATGGGAATGGGAATGGGAATGGAATGGGAATGGGAATGGGAATGGGAATGGGAATGGGAATGGGAATGGGAATGGGAATGGGAATGGGAATGGGAATGGGAATGGGAATGGGAATGGGAATGGGAATGGGAATGGGAATGGAATGGAATGGGAATGGAATGGGAATGGGGAATGGGAATGGGAATGGAATGGGAATGGGAATGGGAATGGAATGGGAATGGGAATGGGAATGGGAATGGGAATGGGAATGGGAATGGAATGGGAATGGGAAATGGGAATGGAATGGGAATGGGAATGGGAATGGGAATGGGAATGGGAATGGGAATGGGAATGGGAATGGGAATGGGAATGGGAATGGGAATGGGAATGGGAATGGGAATGGGAATGGGAATGGGAATGGGAATGGAATGGGAATGGGAATGGGAATGGGAATGGAATGGGAATGGGAATGGGAATGGGAATGGGAATGGAATGGGAATGGGAATGGAATGGGAATGGGAATGGGAATGGGAATGGGAATGGGAATGGAATGGAATGGGAATGGGAATGGAATGGGAATGGGAATGGGAATGGAATGGGAATGGGAATGGAATGGGAATGGGAATGGGAATGGGAATGGGAATGGGAATGGGAATGGGAATGGGAATGGGAATGGAATGGGAATGGAATGGGAATGGGAATGGGCATGGGAATGGGAATGGGAATGGAATGGGAATGGGAATGGGAATGGGAATGGGAATGGGAATGGGAATGGGAATGGGAATGGGAATGGGAATGGGAATGGGAATGGGAATGGGAATGGGAATGGAATGGGAATGGGAATGGAATGGGAATGGGAATGGGAATGGGAATGGGAATGGGAATGGGAATGGAATGGAATGGGAATGGGAATGGGAATGGGAATGGGAATGGGAATGGGAATGGGAATGGGAATGGGAATGGGAATGGAATGGAATGGGAATGGGAATGGGAATGGGAATGGGAATGGGAATGGGAATGGAATGGGAATGGGAATGGGAATGGAATGGGAATGGGAATGGGAATGGGAATGGGAATGGGAATGGGAATGGGAATGGGAAAGGGAATGGGAATGGGAATGGGAATGGGAATGGGAATGGAATGGGAATGGGAATGGGAATGGGAATGGGAATGGAATGGAATGGGAATGGAATGGGAATGGGAATGGGAATGGGAATGGGCATGGGAATGGGAATGGAATGGGAATGGAATGGGAATGGAATGGGAATGGAATGGGAATGGGAATGGGAATGGGAATGGGAATGGGAATGGGAATGGGAATGGGAATGGGAATGGGACTGGGAATGGAATGGGAAATGGGAATGGAATGGGAATGGGAATGGAATGGGAATGGGGAATGGGAATGGGAATGGGAATGGGAATGGGAATGGAATGGGAATGGGAATGGAATGGAATGGGAATGGGAATGGGAATGGGAATGGGAATGGGAATGGGAATGGGAATGGGAATGGGAATGGAATGGGAATGGGAATGGGAATGGAATGGGAATGGGAATGGGAATGGAATGGGAATGGGAATGGGAATGGGAATGGGAATGGGAATGGGAATGGGAATGGGAATGGATGGGAATGGGAATGGGAATGGAATGGGAATGGGAATGGGAATGGGAATGGGAATGGGAATGGGAATGGGAAAGGGAATGGGAATGGGAATGGGAATGGGAATGGGAATGGGAATGGGAATGGGAATGGGAATGGAATGGGAATGGGAATGGGAATGGGAATGGGAATGGAATGGGAATGGGAATGGGAATGGGAATGGGAATGGGAATGGGAATGGGAATGGAATGGGAATGGAATGGGAATGGGAATGGGAATGGGAATGGGAATGGGAATGGGAATGGGAATGGGAATGGGAATGGGAATGGGAATGGGAATGGGAATGGGAATGGGAATGGGAATGGGAATGGGAATGGAATGGGAATGGGAATGGGAATGGGAATGGGAATGGGAATGGGAATGGGAATGGGAATGGGAATGGGAATGGGAATGGGAATGGGAATGGGAATGGGAATGGGAATGGGAATGGAATGGGAATGGAATGGGAATGGGAATGGGAATGGGAATGGGAATGGGAATGGGAATGGGAATGGGAATGGGAATGGGAATGGGAATGGAATGGGAATGGGAATGGGAATGGAGGAATGGGAATGGGAATGGGAATGGGAATGGGAATGGGAATGGGAATAGGAATAGGAATAGGAATGGCAACAGGAATTAATTCGCAAATTGTCATATGTAGAGGCGCAGTTTTATTTTAAATCAAATCTGTTGCAAATGAGTAGTCAAACTTAACATATTACTTCCCCTAACTATGTATGTGGGAGTCTATGAAAACCCATTTATTTTGAAAAAGCCTATGTAAAAAAACAAAAACAAATGACGTGATGTACACGCTAAAGCTACACAAAAGAAAATATAGAAATAAAAACTGTTACAATTCACTGAATACGAATATAAGTATGTACTTTTGTACATACATACAAAGGTATGTAGATATTTTCATTTGTTTCGCTCTGCACTGTCTTCGTGGATAGGTGCACCACATTTGGCCAAGCAACGACCAAAAACACAGCCTATCAAGTGTAAGGAAGTAAGAAAAATGAAAATATTGGCCAACACCAAAACGCAATATATATGTATAGTTCATATACATACAAACTAACATCAATATGTTAGTGTAAGAAAAGAGGCAAATAACTCCATACAACTCCAGGCTTGTACCATGGTCTCTGGTCTAACCCAGTCATGTTATAAAAACTCTTGACATGCGCAAATTGTTCAACATTTCAATTTAAGTCGTTAAACGTGTGAGACATAAGACAACAACAAAAAAACACCAAAAGAAAAGCGGATATCTCTTTACTACCGGTTTAATTTAATTTTAATTAACCGCCAAAGTACATAGTAGCAGAGTTTGTGAAACTACAACTCCACATCCTTTTCCTCTTTCCAACCAAGCATCATGAATAGTCGGCAGTTGGTAAGGACGTTTTTTAGAGGATAAAGAAAACATGTTAATTCATGAATTATTCTGTTTCCAGTTATGGCAATTTTTCGTTGTTCTTGGATTGGCATTAGTGCTGTATAGTGATTATGCGGATGCAGGGTAAGTTTTCGCAGAACATCATTCGAACATACAAAAGTGAAAAGTCATTTAAATAGCTGAATTTCTCATAACACAGTTAAGAAGGAAGAATATATAGTCATTCTCTGAAATGTCTTGTGTCTAAGCGCTCAAAGTTGAGGCTGTCATGATTCCGCCAACCATATAACCATTCCATTGCCCTCATTTAAGTTATGTCCGAACAAATGGCAGCTGAAGTCGGGGATTCGCAAGGGAGTGGTAGTATATCGTGAAGCACAGAGCATTTTATAGACCTACATTTTAGCAGACCAAATGTCCGGTATCATGAGGAAAGGAGCTCCTAGACAATTAGAGATAATAACTAATAGCTAGTTTGCAGACACAGAACGTAGCGAATTCTTGATGAAGTTTGACGTCGATCGGATCGGATTATATTTATTTCCGGAGAAATAGTGAAAATTCACTCCTGAAGGCTGGAACTGAGCGTTTTTTTTTTCGATGAAAAAATAAATCTCTATATTTATCCAACCGCTATGTAACGATATGTAATGGGTTTTCCAATAAGAGTGATATGATTTCTTTAAAAAAAAACACACTTATTGTTAAGGAAATTCAAAAGATTTTTATTTAATGTGCAGTACAATCGATACAATTAAGTTATAAATAAAACGTCATTCAAATGGCCTCCACGACTTCTTCTGCAGGTACGAATTCGATGAACCCAAGTTTCGAGCACTTTTTCCACTAAATCAAGTCAAATGTAAAGCTTGGAGAGAGTCTGGTTTATTTCGAAAGGCCAATGACTTCAAATAACCCCACAAGAAATAGTCTAATGGTGTTAAATCACGACTTCTTGGAGGCCATTCAATATCATTCTTGAAATAATCGAATCTCCAAACTTTTCTCGCAACAATTCAATTGTTTCTATTGCTGTGTGGAAAGTAGCCACAATCGGTCAATGGCAAAAAGATAGCTCTTAACGAGAGCTAAAATATTGCTCATGAGTGTCAAGGTCGTAGGTCGGCAGCAATTTTTTTTTTTTTAATTAAAAAAAATTTACTTAGCATAATTTTCAAATGTGAACGGAAAGATTATTTTTGCTCTAGATCCTTAACTGTACGTCGGATCGGGAATCGGTCAATGGCAAAAATATAGCTCTTAACGAGAGCTAAAATACTGCTCATGGGTGTCAAGGTCGTAGGTCGACTGGAATGTGTTTTTTTAATTTAAAAAAAATTGACTTAGCGCACGAAAAGTTGCAATTGGAGAACGATTGTTTTGATAATAAAACTGAATAATTTGTAAGCGTTGTTCTTGCGTATATCACTCCATGATGAAATTGTAAACACTACTGAATATAATGAAATACAAATGACAGATCATGACATATTATAAATGGACGAAACGTCACTTCAAAGTCATATCATTCCTATTGGAAAAACCGTTAGGTCTTGATTTAGCTCAAGAGCCAATGTAATATTTTTATTCTGACATGAAGCCTAATAGGGGAGTACGTTGAGGTTAGATTGGCAGCCGGAGTTACCTGCTCACATAGATCAATGAAGTCCCCAGGAACCAAGGAGCCCCTCATCGGCAACGATTTGATGCACAAAGTTCTCAATAATGCGAACATCGGTAGCGGTCAGATCTGTATGATTCCCTAGAAAGGCCGACCATAGCATCTCCAGACGTCCTTTACTTAAATCGCAACACGAGCAAATAAGATTCTCAATGTTCTCCACTTCTTTCTCGGCTTCCGCAGAAGTCATTGGACTCAATTCCTAACCTCGCGGATAAAGCTTGCCCCATTAGTTTTGACACTAACGTAGAAAGTTATTTCCTCTCCAATATGGGGGTTTTATAATAGCCAGATTAGTCTAGCTACCCTACAAGTGTCAATTTCTGACATCTCTCAGAGCCACACTCTTTATTTTGCCTAACCCAAAGTTTCCAGTTGCAAATTCTTTGAGAATTTTAAATGTCGTCCCTTTCCTAGCGTGTTCATCGATTTCGTAGTTCCTCGGGATATCTATATGCCCAGGTAGCTATATGAGGTATATGTTATACTATTCAGTCATTTCGTTCAGAGATCTGCGAAAGTCAAGGACTGTTTCTAAATTTAAGGATTTAGCCGACAGAGATCCCCAGGAACCAAGGAGCCCCTCATCGGCAACGATTTGATGCACAAAGTTTTCAATAATACGAATATATCGGAAACGGTCAGATCTATCCGATTTCCTAGAAAAGATCAATGTTCTCCACTTCTATCTCAGCTTCCGCAGAAGTTATTGGACTCAATTCCCAACCTCGCGGATCAAGCATGTCCAATTAGTTTTGACACTAATGTAGAAAGTTATTTCCTCTCCAATACGGGGTCTTATGATAGTCAGATTAGTCTAGCTACCCTACAAGCGTCAATTTCTGGCATCTCTCATTGGACAGTGGGGCTCTCTATTTTGCCTAACCCAAAGTTTCCAGTTGCAAATTCTTTGAGAATTTTTAATGTCGTCCCTTTCCTATCGTGTTCATCGGCTTTGTAGTTACCCGGGATATCCATATGCCCGGGTAGCCATTTAAGGTATATGTTATACTATTCAGCCATTTCGTTCAGAGATCTGCGAAAGTCAAGAACTGTTTCTAAATTTAAGCATTTAGCCGACAGAGATTTAATTGCAGCCTGGCTGTCAGAGTAAATGACAACGCTAGTATTGGTTGCTAATATGCGAGCCACTTGCGACTTCTCTTATTGCCATCATTTTGGCTTGATAGACACAGCAAGTTTTTGGTAGTCTGTGAGCTATGCTATTTACTGATTATGCTAGTTATAGTGTAATCCGAAGCCAATCTTCCCATCGAAGCAACTGCATAGATGTGGAGATATTTGATATATCCAAGTGTTATGCCAACACATTTCTCCCTGACAGATATCTTAGTGATAAACTTCCTCTCGAAGGTCTACACCATAGGTATATAGTCCACTGGGTCGGTTCCCTAAAATGTCTTTGCTAATTACCAACCAACAACAGAAGATAGATTGCAAATAGTTGAGGATCCCGGTATAGTAGGATACTCGTATAAGTTGGAATGAAATCTGCACAAAGGCTGCCACGGATCACTGCTTTATTGGACGGCTCGCAGAAAGATTTAAGGGCTTTGCGAAACTACTTTACAAGCATAGCTTTCTTAGACTAATTCAGCGTTTGCTCTACAGAAGACGCATAACAGCAAGTCTTCGGGCCACAACTGTAACGTGGTTTGCAAACAAAGGGATCGCACAAGGAGGAGTACAATCTCCACTAATTTGGAAAATAGCGGATGGAATCCTGTTAGACCCAGAACTTTGTGGATGCAAAGTCGTGACATATGCGGACGACGTTACAACTGCTAGTTGTAACGTCTAACTTAGTAACTGGCAAATTCCCCAACGTCCTCCGAGACATTCTACGGGCGATTTTGAACAAATTGGCTAAAATGGATCAGAAGCAGTGATTAGGCCGTTAACCCAAATAAGACGGAATTTGTTCTCTTTACTAGGTACCACATGTGGAACCTCCTCCTAGGATTAATCGAACAGATCTTGTCATTTCTGAAAGTGCAAAATTTCGAGGTATAATCCTAGATATGAAATTGTCCTTCAAGCCAAATGTATTCCTATAGGAAATCTGTAGGGTACATTGGGTCCTGTGTTCTAAAATACTCCATAGGATATATATATATAGCAGTAGTGCGACCAATACTATTGTACGGCATAGTGGTGTGGTGGTCCATCGCCAGTCAATCGATGAAGGTTCAGAGAACTGCCTGCCTAAGCATTAGCGGAGCTTTAACGACTACAACGACAGAGACTCTATAAGTCCTACACACAAAGAAAAAATAAATATTAGACAACTACAATTCTCGTTTACGACGACAGAAATTCTGTTGGTCAGAACAAACAATTGCTTACGCGAAATAAGTTTCTGTCACAACAAACGAAATTTCAGTTCCGGCAAACGAGAATATTTGTTGTCTAATATATCGTTTCGCAGAAACTAATTTTTCTTTTGCGTGTACCCCATCCACTGTGGATTGGGGTACACGCAAAATTGATCTATCAATTTGTGCGCACATAAACTAAGGCCAGATAAGGATATCACATTGTATTGTACTGTGAACCGATCGAATGAACTATACGAACGGTGCAGTTTACCACAGATACCTGTCAGTTAAGGAAGGAGTTGGCGGAATGCCAGGGAATATAAGCTTGATGAAAAGGTTGGCTTTGGATGACACTGTAAAGAAATTAGTCTTGAAATAGCACTCAGACTACTAAATACTTGCATTGCGTATCAGGCCGATAAAATGACAATAACATGCCGAAGGGCATGATTTGCAACATAGCGAACAACACTGGCGTCGTCATTTACTCGAACAGCCCAGCTGCCATTAAATCTCTGGAGGCTACATTCATAAACAGAACTCGACTGCCGCAGATCTCTTAACGAGATGACGAGGAGTTTAAAGTTAAACCCACCTGGTCGTAGGGATATCCCGGGAAGTGCATAGCCAATTAACTTTATCGAAGAATTTGCATATATTGCTGCGCCACTGTCTACCCCATTGGACAGTCAATCTGTGAGACAGTCAGAGAGATAGACAGAAATTGACAAATGTAGGGTAGCTAGACAAATTTTGCCACTATACGGACCTGAGAGGCTTAGGCTGCCTCTTGCCTAAGCCTCTCAGGTCAGGCCATGATATGGAGATAAAGACAAATCTGACCACAATACTATCTGAGAAGGTCAAAATATCTCCTCGCACTAGAGAGGAAAAACTGTCCACGTTAGTGTCAGTTCTGACGGGACACTGTCTGATTAGAGTTTGGGAATTGAGTCTAATAACTTCGGCAGAAGCTGGGGAGATGTGGAACTGGCATTGAACACCTGCATTGTTACTGTGCTCGGACGGATCTGGTCGGTACAAATATTCGGTGGACATGAGAGGGACTATGAGGGACAACTAGAGGCGTGGAAGCACTAGTGTACCTCAATTGGTATATGTAAGCTGCTTATTCCGTCTGCCACCCCAACCCAACCTAGGCAAGAGGCAGCTTGACTGCCAATGAGAAATGTAGGGTTGTTTGGTAGGTTGATTAACGTGGTAGCTAAATAAGATTTACGCCCTGTTTCTGTATTTCTCACGAATGTCTCTGCGAACGAAAACCAGTCACTCACTTTCGTCAGTAATTTGGTTTCTCTAAGGTTCGTTCGTTCGTTCGCCTGGCCTTACGGCAATGACGTTAGAATTTAACCAATTGGAAAATAATGTAATTGCCAGATCAATAATTTCACAACTTCCGGTCTAAAAAAGCACACATTTTTGTATAGTCGACTTTGGAAAATACACCTCTGTACTCTTTACACTGGCGGTGGCCAAAAAATCAACCCTGGGTGGGTCAGCTGAGCTGAACCAAGACTCTCATTTCTTTCTCTCCCGTCTCTCTCATTGTGCACTGACGATTTTTTCCATCTTAGCGAGCTGCCAATGTTGACTTCTTTATGCTTAAATATGTATACATATCTATACAATTTTATTATTATTTAATTGGTTTTACCATAATTATATCAATATCTACTTGGTTTTGATTTCAATAATGTTTTTTTGCCATTGTTCTTATCAGTCGACAAATAAAATAAAGTGACTCGATCTGACACTTGCGTTCGCCCAGATGACAGCAAAGAGAGATAGAGAAACCAAAATTTACACTAAAATGATTACGTTTTCGTACGAGTTAATTATCGTGCGACTTTTCGTTCTGATGGTAGTTACTGAAACCCAAATCAGCTGTTTGTCGCCTGGCAGGCGAACGAACACAAATTTTCAAGTTACAGAAACAGGCTGTTAGCCTCAATTAGTATATTATACCGTTTTGATAACCACACCACTCGTAAGTTGTCCGGGGTAAATCCAGCCTGTTGAGTTGAAATACTTTATAAGGTCTCCCAGACCTATATCTGTTATTTCGGAGAGATTATGAAAAAACGGTCGACCTAATGTCTTAAGTATGCGTTGCATTAGTGCTGGACAGCAACACTGGAGATATTCAACTGTCTTCTCCTCCTCGCCGTCACAGCTACGACAGAGACCGTTATATTGAATTTTGAGTTGTTTTGTGTGGTTTCCATTGGTTTGACCAGTGGCCAGTCAACACCGCGATCACTGTTGATAAGTTCCATCGATTTTGACTGATCAGAAACATTGTTCATTGAATGATGTACTGTGGCCTGGTGCATCTGGATATTCGACATGTTTAAATTTTATACCACCTAGACTTTGCTTGTTGGAGATAGTAACTGAAGATATTCCTTTTAACGATTCCCAACGCTATTGGTAAGCGTTGGAAGAGGATCCTGCTTTGCATCTGTCTTTTCATTTCCATATATGTAGTCCCTAATGACCTGGGATCGAGATGAGAACTACCTCTTATAGACTGCCTAACTTTGCAAATTATTATTTACATTCTCTCACGAGCTTTGATGGGGTTATGTTGGGTTTTAGTGCTAGGAGTTTTGCCTGGCTAACCACGAATAATTCAATACGCTCCTCTATGGCCAGTACCTACGATTGAAATACGCTGCAATATTCAGGAGGTTTGAAGGTAAGCGTTACGTTCGCTTCTTCGGAGAAGATACTTGAACCAACTCCACAACTCTTTTTGGAGGTACGATATTCCGTGCTCACTTTGGTGTCATATCCCGTCAACTGATCCCTGCTATTCCATCTTATTCTTCCGTATATTCCATCTTTCCAAATTCCAAGGGCGAATAATCGTGAGGCATTACAGGCCGCACTTGCTGTTATATGTCGATCTATTGGCAGTATGGCGATTATGCCTTGAGGGTTTCTGCAAGGCGCAAGTACGCATTGCCCCTTCACACCGATGCATGCTGATCTTTGTACGCTACACGAGTATAGTAGCTTTTGTGTGGTCTTCTTTTAAGTGGCTGGTCACTATAGGAGAGTATGGGTCTAATTATGCTTGCCTACATCCATAGTACTATATTCGGTTTGAGGCCCCAGCAGCTACCAAATATTTTGCGACAGGTGTAGTATGCAATGGTTGCTTTCTGAGCTCGATGTTCCGTATTACGTTTCCATGGTAGTTTTGACTAAGCTCACACCTAAGTACTTGACATGATTCGAGAGTGGTATTTCCTGACCGCGCAGCTGCAGCAGATTTAAGGCTGCATAATTGGTCTTTGCGGTGAATAATACCATCTGTGCTTCCCAGGATTCTTTCCCAGACCACTGATTGTGGCCCAAGTATCCAGTGATTCCAAGGCTGCGTTCATGATTTCACCCATCACGGACGGAAATAAACCCGAGACGAGTATTACGCCGGTTGAATTTGACTAATATTTTGTTGCTCCCCTGTGGAGTAACTTTGTTAACGCGCTTTGAAAACTCGTTGTTACCCATTATATCGTCTATGATTCTGTTCTGCAGCATGCTTAGCTATCAAGTTCTTGAGGAATGACTCTACGCCCAGGTTTCCTATGGCATGTTCTATTACCAAGGTATTTATGTTGCTAAAAGCACCTTCTGTGTTCTATGGACCTCACAAAAGTCCTAACTACTTCATGCAGGGCTGTGTCTATCGGGCGTCCCTTTTGGTATGCTTGTTGAATGGCAGATATGTTGTCAGAGCTATCCATCTTCTTCCGTGTATGCGCGTCGATAAGTCTCCTAGCGTTTTCAGCAGGAATGATATGAGACTTATTGGATTAAAATCTACTCCGTTTCCCGCCTTGGGTATAAAGACAACCGTTACCTTTCCTCTTCCAACGCCCTGCTGGGAAAACCTATTTTGCTGCAGTCTTTACACATATATTAGTGGATAATTTCCTAAACAATTGTTTGCACAGTTGCCATCATCATATATTACCATTGGAAAGCGTTAGAGCAAATTAACTGCTATATTTGGTGCAGTATCTTTTGACGTCGTCTCGTAACTCTGTCATTTATATACTGCGATTCTAACTAATTTATATACTGCGATTTTAAAACCAATTTTAGAAATTAAATTAAATTAATCAATTTTATATAATAATATTATATAGCCAAAATTCAAATTTATTTTGAAACTACCTCCCATTTTAGAAGTCAATCGAAAAAGAAGAAAATCACTATTCACGTGCCAGTCCATAAGAAAATTGAAAAACATACCCACACAGTGGTGAAACACATCCATCATCATCACAAACCGATTGTAGTGAAAGAGGAAAAGAAAATTATCGAAGAACATCATCCCATCATCAAGAAGGAACATGTTTCCCACGAACATCATCATCATCACGAGGCGAAACATGATCATCAGCACGACCACAAGCATGCAGAATTGCCCAAGGAATATGAAGATGATGAGGAGCACATACACCATCATCACAATTATGAGCATAAGACACATAATGAAGAGGTCGATGATGATTTCATGGAAAGGCATTAATAAATAGTAAGAATAGTAATATATGTAATAGGATGTATTGTAATAAAATAGAAAAACCTGTAAAGTAAAATTAATAATTAAGTTTTAAGAAAAAAATTAAAAAAACTGAAAATATTGAAACCATTTTTAATTGGGAAGACTTATTTCTACATCAGTAGTTTGATAACAAAGTTCTGCCTGTTAGGTTATGTTCAGCACCATGCTGTTCATTTATTGTCGTTAGTGCACCATCTCTCTTTCAGGTTGCTAGAGGCAAGTTCATATATTCCAGTTCCCTTGGAGCGTATAAGTTAGTTCCTAGTCTTGGAAGTTCATCTGCCTTACAGTTCCCAGGAATGTCCCTGTGGCCCGGCACCCATATCAGGTGAACATTCAGCCGTTCAGCCATCTCATTAAGAAATCTGCGATGGTCAAGGGCAATTTTAGAATTCAGGAATAAAGTTTCCAGGGACTTGATAGCAGCCTGACTACCAGAGAAAATACTGATACCTACTTCGGTCAGAACATTAATTTTAAACTATTCCGCTACTCGTACCTCTTTAATACGAGTAGAGACTTTTAAATCCTTCATACTGTCACCATTTACATATTTTAAATTTTAAGGAAAGAATGACTGTTTACGAGCAGAGCTAACAGAAATAAGAAGACCTGAACGACTTGAGTTCTAGATAGGAACTAATTTTATTTACAATATTTTCTCTTAAGCTGAGTATAGACGATTGCCTGATCGGCAAACGTTATCAACCCTGTTAAAGTGCTGCAAATATACGGGCAATGTCAGATTGTTAGGCAAAGGTGAATTGACAGTTCAGACGATTGCCAGAAAACATTACAATTTCATATATTTACTATATATTTTGTAAATATGTATATGCAGGATTGCCAATAAAAATATATTATAGACAGTGTTGCAAATAAAATGATTTTCTGGCAATGGCGCCGTTGTCACATGCATAAACTTCGCTCCTATAACAATCAGCAAATTATCTCGCAATGACTTTTCTGCTAACGTTGCAAAACAAAAATTGTATGTTCACACGGTTGTAAATTCACAGGTTTGCATTTTTCCGCCATTTTTCTGGCAATGTTGTCCGATCTGCAAATCGTCTGTACTTACCTTTAGCCTAAGACTAACCAAATAATTCTTAACCTATCTTATACGCAAGAAGAAAAGAGAAGACATAAGGTCACAACACATGTTTCCCTTATATTCACTACAGTCTATAAATAGATCATAAATGTAAATACAACATCGACCAATGCACTACGCTTATCTAGTGTGCATGGCTGGGTCGATGTTAGAATAACTAAAAATGGGAATTTATTTGAATTCCCTAATAATTTATACACACCCATTTTGTCAATGCATAAAATAATCTACCCGACTTTATACAATTCAGTTCAGATAACTGAACAATGACCCTTTTCAAAATCTTTACTGCGACGATGTGCACGCCATAGATCTCTGTCTAAGACACACAGACCCTGTACCAGACTCCTTCACAGAGCCCTCATGTTGAAGATAAGGAGATTAAAATCTCCTCCTCAGCTGTAATTCGCAGAACCACGACCTCCTCATCAGGTAACACGACCTCCTCATCATTGGGGAACTAATATCTGCTGATCTACTTTTGGAGAATTGCGATCTCTTCCTCAGCTGTATAAAAAATAGAAATCTCTCCGAAATTTTGAGCAGTGTTCTGAAATTCTGAGAAACCACGAGATCCGACTCGATCTCGGAGCCCTCACTAAAGATTTAAATTCCGTCACCTGTAAAAAAGGAGTATTCATCTTAAAAAATGTTAATCAGGTTCATTGGCGGTGATATAGATTCCCTGACTAGTTCTAGCTCACACTACATACTGATGAATACCAAGATCACCTTTTGCAAGATAGCGATTTTCTGCCCAACTCTACTTTTTTCCGATTTACGATTTTCCTTTGGGGAGCCACCTTCTCTATTCCCCATTTCCTCCTCAGCTGAGGACCTCGACCTCCTGTTCCATAACCTTCGATGACCCTGGGGCTAAGATCTCTTCCTCGGCTCTCATTCGAATTACACTATAATAACTTGATATAGCCCACAGACTACAGGATACTTGCAATGGCTATCAAGTCGAAATAATCGCAATATGGAAGTCGCCAATTGGCTGAGTCGCAACAGAGTGGCCAACAGAGTGGCCAACAGTGGCGTCATTAGTTACTCAGACAGGCTACACCTAAAGTCACAAACAGCCCTCCATTGCCTCTGTAAAGAACTTATTCTTGATATACGACCCGTAACTCACATAAGTACTACCAGAAACTTGCAGTGTATATCATGCCGAAATAATGGCAATAAGGGAGGTGTCTGAGTCGCAACAGAGTGGCCAACACTGACGTCGTCAGTTACTCGGACTGGCTACCCATAAAACGGTTCTTAACAACGTGGCTGAGCAGTTTAACAAATACCTCATATATCTAGGTACCTGGACATAAAATAAAAATAAAATATCTCCTAGAGAGCAAAAAAGTGTGATATAAATATATATAGGTACCCGAGCATATGGATAAGCCAGTGTCAGTTGTCACAGGACACTGCTTTATCGGCGGACACCGCATTTCGGAATTGAGTATAATGGCTTCTGTACAAGCTGCGAAGATGAGGAGGAAGTGTAGAGCATTGAGCACCTGCTTTGTGACTGTCCAGCATTGAGTAAACGAGGTCTGGATATACTGGAGCCTGCCATTCTAGGAAGGCTGACAGACCGTACCGGTACCGATTTTCGTATAAGTGATAAGGTCACTTCCGTTTTGATAGGTATTGGGTGAGCACGTATCTATCTTTAAGCGAATTTTTAAGTGTAGAACATCGTGGTTTGTAAGCGATTTAGGTGTTAAAAACAAACTTTTTTCATAATTCTACGGCATGTACACGCACGGAAACCCTAATTTTTGTGGTTTTTCTTGTTTTATGACAAAAAACCTACTTTTCTGGAGTGAGTGGTTGCAGGCTCTAGCGCACGGCCAAACCAACTGAGGAGGTACACGGGATGGAGGGATGGAAAGAGTTCGAAGATGACGCGTTCCAGAAGTGGCAGGAGGTCTGGTGGTATCAACAAGGCAGAGGGTTATGGCGGAGGCTGCGGTAGATAACAACATGGCGTCGGGTGCTGCTAGCGGAGCAGAGGAAGTGGAGGAAAGCGAGAATCTGGGAAGAAGACGAGGAAAAGGGAAGATGAAGAGTTTGCAGAAATAAAAAGAAGGAGAATTGCGCAGGCTGCAGTAAGATATACGGAGGAACATACAGGTAAGGTATATGTATGGGTGGATACGCCCGAAGCTGAAAATATTAAAAATACTACGGTCCTTAAGGTCCTTTATATCATGGAAAAGGTGAAAGGCATTAAAAATTACGTTTTTAAGAAAATAAAAAAAGTGGAGGCCATTGGCGTCACACTTTACAAGATTTAAAAAATAGAAAGTTAAAGGCGTTCATACCCAGAAATTTCATTGAAACATACGGTGTGGTGACGGTTGTTCCACTATGCTGGAGTGAAGAAGGGTTAAAGGCAGGAATCACTGCGAATAAAAAAGTGGCTTCGGTTAATAGATTCAAGAAAAGAAGTGAAAGAGACCCTAGTAAATGGGAAGAGATGGAGACAGTGAAGGTCGGATTTTATGGGGATGATCATCCAGAGTGGATCATCTTTGACCGCACTGTGCTCATTGTCAATACGTATTATCCGGCGGTGCAACAGTGTCATAACTGCGGCCGTATTGGGCACACAAAGCAAGGGTGTAGATCAAGAAAAAGATGTACTAGAATCATGTGATAACGTGATACTCATGGGAGATTTCGCTGAGTAAAGTTCTGCTTGAGCCAGACTTTGAGAATATAGAATCTATAAAATAAAATCGATTCCTTCATTGGAAAGAATCTCTTATCTTATCATATCCCAATCAGGCAAAGGATTTATGCCTATAGGGCAGGCATGTCTACGGCGTTGTGCTTAAATGAGTTCTTGCACAGAGTTGCATTACTGAAAAGAAACAATTATAAGGTCCTTGTTCCATCTTTGGACATTTGCAATGCTTATAATTGCGTTAACATTGAGAGACTACACAATATCCTGATGAACCTCAAAACGGATGGCAGTTTCTGCAATTGGATTCACAATTTCTTGTCCAAAAGAGTTCTTTAGATGGGAAGAACTCTCTACAGCAAGGTAGCTTCTTATCTCCTATTCTCTTCAACCAATATACCGCCTCACTGCATAATCTGGAAGACTCGCAGACAATATTATTTCAGTATGCTAACGACATTCTGATAATGTCATACAACACCGACTTCGATTTGGCTCTGGATAACCTCAAAAGCAAAATATTTGCCAAGAACAGCATTAAGAATATCGAGTTATCGATCGGAGGAATTTCTATCACTCAGCTAAGGAAATTCAAGTTCCTTGGAAGAACAATTACTAACAGTCTGACGGTCAAGGATCACTTTTTTTAGGTTTAGGTTAGGGTGGCAGCCGTATTTTTTTACAAGCTCACATAGACCAGTTTAGGTCCCTAGTGTTACCACGGGCTGAAATGCCCCTCATCGAAACCAACCTGTTTGATATATAAATTTATCGATAGTACGATTATCAGTACTGGAAAGATCTGTTAGGCTGCCTAAAAAGGCCTACCCCAGTATGTCCAGTCGTCGTTTACTCCAAGCGGGACAGTGGCAAAGCAAGTGCTCAATGCTCTCCACTTCTTCCTCATCTCCACAGCTTTGGCAGAAGTCATTGGAGTCAATACCCAATCTTTTGGCGTGTTCGCCGATCAAGCAGTGTCCCGTCAGAACCTGTACTAACGTAGACAATCGTTTCCTCTCTAGTGCGAGGAGATATTTTGACCTTCTCAGGTCATACCTTGGCCAGATTTGTCTAGGTACCCTGCAGGTGCCGATTTATGTCCATCTTTCGTTGGACTGCCTGATTGCCTCTTGGTTAAGCCAAAGCTTGCACGTGGATAGTGGCGCACCAATATATGCAAATTCTTCGAGAATTTGTAATGTCGTCCCTTTCCTAGCAAGTTCATCGGCTTTGCAGTTCCCCGGGATATCCCTATGCCCAGGCACCTATATGAGGTGTATATTAAACTGCTCAGCCATCTCGTTAAGAGATCTGCGGCAGTCGAGGGCTGTTTGTGAATTTAGGGATGTTGCCTCCAGTGAATTGATGGCAGCCTGGCTGTCCGAGTAAATGACATGGTTACTATGTTGCGACTCAGCCACTTGGCGACTTCCCATGTTGCCATTATTTCGGCTTGATAGACACTGCGGGTATCTGGTAGTCTGTGAGCTATATCCAGACTAAGTTCTTCACAGTGTACTCCGAAGACAACCTTTTCATCAAGCTTCGAACCATCCGTGTAAAAGTGGAGATGGTTTCTATTACCTGGTATTCTGCCGACCCATTCATCTCTGGCGGGAATCATAGTGATGTAATTTCTCTCGAAGGTGTACACAATTGGTATATAGTCCAATCGGTCGGTTACCTTAGCACTACACTTTGATATCCTCATCCAATACGTTACGTCTAAACAACAGTTTTCTATCTAGAATTATTCCTAAAAATTTTGTACTTTCAGAAAAAACTAGATCTGTTCCATTTATCCGAGGAGGAAGATCCACGTGTGGGACATTATTCATCCTAGTAAAGAGAACCAATTCTGTCTTGTTGGGGTTAACGCCCAAACCGCTGCTTCTGGCTCATCTAGCTAACTTGTTCAGAGCCACCTGTAGGATGTCTCTGAGGACGTTTACGAATTTGCCACTCACTGCGATTGCCACGTCGTTCTAGATCTAGCAGGATTTCATTCACCGCTAGGTTCCATTAGTGGAGACAGTACTCCTCCTTGCGGGGTCCCTCTGTTTACAAACCTTGTTAGAGTTGTGGACCCTAGACATGCTGTTATGCGTCTTCTGGTGAGCAGACTTTGAATTAGTCTAATCAAACTAGTGTTAACATTTAGATGTAAGAGTGCTGCAATTACCGCATCTGAGTGAATGTTGTTAAAAGCCCCTTCTATGTCAAGAAATGCCACCATGGTGAATTCCTTGAAATGCAGGGACGATTCGATAGTGCTCACAAGTTCGTGCAGGGCTGATTCTGTAGACTTGCCCTTATTGTAAGCATGTAGGTTCCCCGACAGGAGTTTTGTATCCAGGTTTTCCCTAATGAAATGATCTAAAAGTCTTTCCAGACCTTTCAATAGGAAGGAGGATAGGCTAATTGGTCTGAAGTCTTTTGGCCTAGTGTGTGATATCTTTCCCGATTTAGGTATGAATACCACTTTGGTATCCCTCCATCGATTCGGGACGTATGAAAGCCTGATACAGCCTACATACATTTTCTCCAGCCAGGGGATAATGTACTTTAACATTTTCTGCATTTCTGCTGGAGTGATGCCATCTGGTCCAGGAGACTTGAAGGGCTCAAAGCTATTAATAGCCCAGCTTATTCTGGATCTCTCAGTCAAGAAGCTAGCGACGCTCGCAGTCCACTCGCACTCTTGTTGGTCCTGCTGATCCTCGGGTTCTGTTACAGAGTTCCCCGGGAAATGTATGTCGAGCAGTACATTGAGCGACTGCTCCCTGTTTTTGGTCCAGTTATTTGCCTCATCCTGTAAATATCCCACTGTACAGGGTGAAGCAGATAATATCTTCCTCAGCCTAGCGGCGTCGGAGACCTTTTCCACTTCACCACAGAAGGTATACCAAGGATCACTTAGATAACATCTCATCCGAAACTAACAATAGAACGAATATGTTGAAGTGCCTCACCCCCATTAGAGGAGGTCTCCACCCAAAACATTCATTAAATATTTACAGAAGCCTGGTTCGATCAAAAATCGAGTATGCTAGGACTTCATCGGCCAATGCTCCAGAATATGTGAACAAGAAAAGCCTTGTGCTACAAAACAGCATGTCTTGGGGTCATAAAACCGACCCCCATTCACTCACTCTATGCCTTGGCTGGCGAAATGCCCCCAAGTATAGAGCAAAGTTCTTAACAGCAAAGGAACTGCTAAAGGTCAAAATGAACAATAAAGTCCTCTACGACATCATATCGCACAGTCCTCGTATCAAATCAAGCTACAGCTGTACTTACCATCAATTTAAAGACATTTTGGATAAAATTACATTTCCTTCCCCTTTTACTTTTCAGAATAACCTCACTGTGAAACTCAACACTCATGCTGATTCAAAAAACAACACCTCCAATGAGGAAATCAAATCCATTTACAATATGGAAATAGCTGGTTACAAAGAAAATGGTTTCACAATATTTGCACATTGGGAAAAAGGCTTAAATATTGTACATTTGGGCAAAAAAGGCGTTAAATATGGCACTGTTGTGCAAACAGTGTTTATACATATGGTCCCATGGTAGCTCTTACCACATACATTTAAATAAAATATTTTTTTAATTCGTATTTTTAGGTACACAGTAGGTCAAAAAAAGTTAAAAGAGAGCAAAAAGAGTTTAACATGTATCTGAGGCTCAAAATGGGTGCTAAAGTAACATCTGGAATACAATTAATGATAAGAAGTTAGATGATATTTTTTAATTCGTACTTTTTGGGGCACAGTGCGTCAAAAAGAGGTAAATATGGTGTAATGGGGCAATGTAGGCTGCGGCTGCAGATCTTCGATCATTTATAAACGAAGAATTTGGAATATAAGTATATCGTTTAGACGAATAAGTTTTGACAATCAGTTGAATGATTATCGGCGACTAACAAAGGCACACACCAATTTTATACATAAATATTTAATTATTTACTTGTTTATTTTTCTATGTACATATTCATGTATATATATAGGGTGATCTAAGTAGAGATACTTTTTTCAATAGCCTTGTTTTGACAGATCACGTGTGAGTCGTGTCATGCTGTCATGTTATTT
The DNA here is from genome assembly GCA_963930755.1 of Eudasyphora cyanicolor. NCBI lineage: Eukaryota > Metazoa > Arthropoda > Insecta > Diptera > Muscidae > Eudasyphora > Eudasyphora cyanicolor. The sequence continues at coordinate 259,391,857 of OZ005736.1, forward strand.
CTGTTAAGTATTGTTTGGCATTTCATCATGGAAAGACTTACGCCTGAACAACGTTTACAAATTATTCAGTTTTATTATCAAAATAATCGTTCGCCAATTGCGCTAAGTCCATTTTTTTTTAAATCCAAAAAAACATTTTCCAGTCGACCCACGACCTTGACACCCATGAGCCAATATTTTAGCTCTCGTTAAGAGCTATATTTTTCCAGTGACCGATTCCCGATCCGACGTACCGGAATCATCGGTCCATATTTCTTCAAAAATGATGCCAGTACTAATTGTGATGTGTGTTCAGTTTGTTATCGATTGTTTAAATCGATTGTAGCTAACATCGGTTACCTTATTTATTACGATATAATCGTACTAGAGTAATCGGTAGCAGGATGGCAGTGCGTATTTTTTCCTTTGTTTTGACCCTATATATATTTGCTACGTGATCACTAATTAGGTGTCGCCTAAATGCATTCTGACACACCCAGTAAGCTGACATCAACAGCTGTTGTCGATAACACAGTGCACAACAACAACATGTATTTTGTTTACCACTGTCAACGTTAACGTCAAAGTCAGCAGAGCTCGAAAAACGTGTGCATGCCGTAAAAAATCATCGTCTGCAGAAAAATAAATAAATAAATACAATTCAAAATGGGTAAAAAGGTGTATAATGCAAAGGCGAGGCAACAAAAGGAGATTATAGTGGATAATTCGTCATTGAAAAATGTAAGTAACAGCTGAAACTGAAAATATGGATTTCGATTCTTGACGTTTCAACATTTCATTGTTTTCCTTTTTCTCTCAGGTGAAGTTGGAATTGTCTGAACTCGGTGAGGGAGCTGAAGGTGGGTACGATGAATCGAACGCTTTGGTCTTGCCCTCGGAAAAACGTGCTACCAAAGTTAAAGTGGAGCACAAACAAAATGTGAAAATTTTAACTAAAAAACAACGCAAACATTTGGTGGCCATTGTCGACAAGAAAAAGAAAAAAGAGGGGGTAAGTGGATTTGGATTTGATGGAGTTTCCATTTATACCATTTTTTAAGCCTATGTGTTCTAAAGCTACGAGCTCGACATTATTTCAATAACTCTTGGAACAAACAGGATAGGACATCTTTAGATTTTTTGTGTTGTATCCTGTAGAAGTCATTTAGTCCAAAAAATGTTTACTGTGGGAATTAACCATTTATTTAATTGTTTTTCTTTTTCCAGCGTGCCGAACTCTTGGAGGCTTTGGGTAAAGTTCAGGTTGCCGAAAATGAGCTCAAACAATACACCTCCATTAGTCAGGTGCAGACAGTGGGTGTTAAAAAATTGAATACACTCGAGGAGCTTATGGCCAGAAAGCTGCAAAGACAAAAGGCTAAACAGGTGGCCGAGGGAACTAAGATTAGCTCTATAAAAGGAGCAGCAAAGAGGAAATTGTTGGACGAAGAAGCAGCCGACATAGAGGCTAAGAAAAGAAATCCTAATATTGTGGGAATGGAGGAAAGTGACAGCAGTGATGAGGAGGATGAAGATGACGAAGATGAAGGGGAGGAGGATGATGATGATGATGATGGAAATGAAGAAAAGGAAAAACCCAAAGCAACAAATGAAACCCCCAAGGAAGAGATGGAAGTTGATACTAAGGTGGAAGTTGAGAAAGTAGAATCCCTTAAAGAAACTAGCAGCCCTTCTTCTTCTTCTAAGGAAGTTAAAAAACCCTCCCTATCATTAGCTCCTCCCAGACCTACAGTCTATGTCCCCGTTCTCAGAGACCCAGAGATACAAGCTGCCCGTTTGAAATTGCCTATACTAGCTGAAGAACAGCAGGTCATGGAAGTCATTCATGAAAACAATATCATTATTGTGGCCGGTGAGACCGGTTCTGGCAAAACTACACAAATTCCTCAGTTCCTTTATGAGGCCGGCTATTGTGAGAATGGCAAATTAATAGGTGTCACCGAACCTCGACGTGTTGCCGCCATAGCTATGTCCAAACGTGTGGCTACTGAAATGAATCTGAGCGAAAAGGAAGTTTCCTATCTCATACGTTTCGAGGGCAATGTTACACCGGAGACAAAAATTAAATTCATGACTGATGGTGTTTTGCTAAAGGAGATTGAGTCTGATTTTCTGTTGAAAAACTATTCGGTGATTATTTTGGATGAAGCTCACGAACGGAGTGCCTACACGGATATTTTAGTGGGACTTTTATCGAGAATTGTTCCCTTACGATTGAAACGAGGTGGCAATCCTTTGAAACTGATTATAATGTCTGCCACTTTGCGGGTGGAAGATTTTACAAGCAATGCTAGATTGTTTAAGATACCTCCTCCTTTGATTAAAGTAGAAGCCAGACAGTTTCCCGTAACAGTACATTTCCAAAAACATACCCCCGAGAATTATGTGGAAGAAGCCTATCGCAAGGCGGTGAAAATTCACTCACAACTGCCTGAAGGTGGTATATTAATTTTCCTCACTGGTCAACAAGAAGTTAATCAATTGGTGAGAAAGTTAAGGAGGACCTTTCCCTACAATCCAGAGGCTAACAAAAAGACGAAAACAATATCCAAGGAAGAGAAAGGGCAGGAAGATAAAGAAGAAGATCAAGAAACTTCTAAAGATGAGGAGCCTGCTTTAGCTCCTCACGATTCCGATGATGAATTCGATATGAAACGTGCCATACGCAATGTTCGTAAATCCAAGAAAAAGTTTCTCTCCCAATTGGCTTTGCCTAAAATCAATTTAGATGATTATAAACTACCCGGTGATGATACGGAGGCTGATCTCTTGGAAGAGCTTGACTCCGATGGCGAACAGCCCCAAGAAGGTGATTTAAATGATGAAGATGATCCGGAACAAATGGATGAGGATACGGCAGCGGGCACCACCAAACAATCTCTATGGGTTTTGCCTTTATACTCTCTGCTCTCTACAGAAAAACAAAATCGCATTTTTCAACCTCCTCCAGAGGGTTGTCGTCTCTGTATAGTCAGCACAAATGTGGCTGAAACTTCATTGACTATTCCGAATATCAAATATGTGGTGGATGGTGGCAAACAAAAGACACGTCTCTATGATAAAATCACTGGAGTCAGTGCCTTTGTGGTCACCTATACTTCCAAGGCTTCGGCCGATCAGAGAGCTGGCCGTGCGGGTCGTGTTAGTGCTGGTCACTGTTATCGTCTCTATTCTAGTGCCGTATACTCCAATGAATTTGAAGATTTCTCTTTGCCGGATATACAGAAGAAGCCAGTCGATGATTTAATGTTGCAAATGCGTTGTATGGGTATTGATCGAGTGGTCAATTTTCCGTTTCCTTCACCTCCCGATGTGGTCCAACTAAAAGCCGCCGAGCAGCGTTTGATTATCTTAGGTGCCTTGGAAAAGGTTAACGAATCACAAAAGTCCAAAGACTTACCACCCATTGTCACGCATTTAGGGCAGGTTATTTCCCGTTTCCCAGTGGCTCCTCGATTTGGTAAAATGTTGGCTCTTTCCCATCAGCAGGATCTGTTGCCTTATACCGTCTGCTTGGTGGCCGCTTTGTCGGTGCATGAAGTTTTGGTAGAAGTGAATTTTGATAAAGAAAAAGAAGATGGTTCTTTAGCGCAAAATAAATGGCAAAAGAAGCGTCAAGCTTGGGCTTCTTCCGGCAACTATCAACTGTTGGGAGACCCTATGGTTCTTCTCAGAGCCGTGGGATCTGCAGAGTATGCTGGTTCCAAAGGTGAACTGGTTAAATTCTGTGCCGAAAATGGTCTACGCCATAAAGCCATTTCGGAAGTGCGAAAACTTAGAATCCAATTGACAAATGAAATCAATTTGTCAATTTCTTCGGTTAATCTCGGAGTAGATCCTGAAATGGCCCCACCCACAGATTCTCAGGCCCGTTTCCTAAGACAAATACTCTTATCCGGTATGGGCGATAAAGTGGCCCGCAAAGTGCCCTTGGAAGACATAAGCGATAAGGAGGAAAAGCGGCGTCTGAAGTATGCCTACAATACAATGGACATGGAGGAGCCTGTTTTCATACATTCTTCCTCGGTGCTGAAACAAACTCTACCCGAATGGGTAATCTATCAAGAAGCCTATGAAATACAAAATGGTGATTCAACGAAAATGTTTATCAGAGGTATAACAGCCATAGAACCGGAATGGTTGCTGCTCTACGTACCTCTGCTCTGCAACATAAAGGCCATAAAAGAGGACCCATTGCCACGATACAAAGCCGAAGAGGGAAAAATGTATTGTTATGTGGATGCCTCATTTGGAAAGGCCGGCTGGGATTTGCCCCTGGCGGAAGTGGAAATGCCCACAGAAGAGAAGGCTTTTTGGTAGGTTTTTTTTCTTTGGAAAACTATTACTATTTCCTATTTTAAAAGTTTATTACATAAATGGACTCAGCTTATCATTAACTATGGATGCATATACGGAGTTACTTTTTCCGACATACATAGACATCAAATGTATTGCGAATGAAAACGTATTATGTCTCTCCTAGTTTTATGAGATAAGCGGTTACTCCAGAAAACCACATAATCCATAAATAAGTAGTAATTCTAATTTATTTTCTTTTTTCAATTCCAGCTACTTTGCCATGTTCGTTTTGGATGGTCAGGTCTGTCCTCAATTGTTGTCTTTTAAATCAAAGCTGAAATCCACGCCTACTTCTTTAACAAAAAGCTGGTCTAATTTAAATGATTTCCTGTTAAAATTTAAACGTTGTTTTATTCTTAAACAGATAAATACAAGGCAAAAGTTATTTGATGAATGGAAGAAAAATCCCAACTGTAAGTATGGCTAAGATCATTCACAAATTAACTATATATAAAAAACTAACAATATTTTCTTTGCAGTTTTACTTCATGAGTATCAAAATATTTTATATGATGTCTCTTTATCGGAATTAATGCCGATATGGCCACCTAATAAATTAGAATAATTTTTTTTTGTTTATCTTTTTAAACATTTTTGTAGGATAATATAATATATACATAAATAATACAGAGATACAGAGATTGTTCTTCTTTGAAATAAAACATTACGAAATAGACTTTCATTTTTAATTGCAGTGACAAAAAAATTTTATGGTAAAGATTTTTTTTTTAATTTTTTTCTAAAATTCCAATTCTCATGGAAGTTACATTTCATTTTTATTAATGAAATTTAAAGCCTGTAGGCCAATTAAAGGTAAATTACAATACGAGTATTCTTGAAAGAATAATTGGTTTACGTTTATAATTAATAACACTGTCCAACAGCATTTTTGGAACAGAGTAGGGACCCTATAATTTTGAAAGAGCATATTGAGTAGATCATTTTTGTAGAATAAACTTATGGTCCAGCTGGCCTGAGTTTTTTTTTACAGTGGGGTCAAAGTTTTCAATTTTTGATCGAAGGGAGCATTATATTAATTGAAAAAATACTGTAAGTTAATGTCTGAGAGGTTTCTTATTGTTAGAGTTATACAGTGGAATTTTATGAGGATCATTTTTGTGGAAGATCTTAGTCAATTTGGCCCTTTTTTCGAAAAAATAAAAAAAATCCTTTCAAAAAGGACATTTAAGGATTAAAATATTCTACAAAAATTTTTGCCTGAAAATTTCAGTGGGGGTCGCCAAAGACACCAAAGTTGTAAATATAGCTCTTTACGCTTAATTGGCAAAATTACACACCAACTTATACAAATAAATAATAAATATTATGTAAATTTGAACTGTTTATTGAAAAGTGGCGTAAACGCCATTCTGTGGCGTGGCAATAACGCCCATTTTTTACGGGACTGTAGGTACTATAAAAGAAATACACTACACAAAATTTTTGTACAAAATGGTCCTTTTGTCAGGCATGTCACAAAGGGCAAAATCGTACAAGAATTTACGTTTTTGAAATCGAAAACGTTTTAAGCTTCTAAAGAAAACGTAAAACGAAAAATAAATTTCGGTTAAAATGTTCACAAAATCTGAAGTGAAATTTATGATTTTAGTAATTTAAACTCCAGAAAAAGAATAAAAAACTACCAAAAGATTAAGTAAGAATAATATTTTAATTAATTTCAAGCAAAAAAAAAACTATTTCAAATACTTTTCGTGCGAAAATGTTAATACTTTTCGTCATCGAAGTGGTATATCCCGTAAAGCAACCATAAAACAAACAAAAATAAGAGAAAATGCAACACTGAAACTAAAAAAGAAAATTCGATCAATGAAGTATAAGTTTTAATTTTAATGTTATATTTAATAATAATAATTAATATATATATATCCGCCACCTCCTACTAGGAATACGACGCAAAGAGCAAATAGGAAAGCGAAAACTCTGACTGTGGTGCCAGTCAAGAAAGTAGTTTTGATTTCACGTTTTGTCTTGCATACGTCCTCTGAGGATTTAGACGACTATATTAGATCCAAGATTGATGGTGATTTTTATTTGAAGACAGTCAAGATGAGATTGCCTTCAACCGCTACCAGATCATCATTTAAGGTTATTGTTCAACCTGAAATCTTTGATAAGTTGATAGATCCCAATTTTTGGCCTCTAAAGGCCAATGCGAGGCATTCTAACTTGCCAAAAAACTAATAAACTCTCTGGTCATAGCTTATCAGAATGTAAGAGGGCTTAATACCAAATTAACCCGCTTATTTGCTGATAGCTTTGACTTCGATTTCACTGTTTTGTCTTTCACCGAGACTTGGTTGAAACCTGGTGTATATGATTCGGAAATTTTATCTAATAAATACGTTGTATACAGAAAAGATCGTCCTTATAAAATTGGGGGTGGTGTCCTTATCGCTGTAGTTAGTTCGTTGTCATCAGAACGTGTCTTTGTTGACATAACTAACGACATCGAATTCATTGTTGTCTCTGTTAATTTGGGGAAAACCAAATTATTCTTCAGTTGCTCTTACATCCCTCCAAACTCGGAATTATCTGTTTATGATAATCACTTATCGGCTATCGGCAGAGTGGTTTCGATGTTGAGAGATGTTGAAAAATTTAAAAAATCGGCCCTCAATTTTAAGTCTAATCCTAAATCTTTCTATGATTTTGTAAATATGAAACGTAGATATAATCCAAGACCTTCTATGGTTAGAATGGATAGTGAGGAATTCTGTGGTGACCAATCAATCGCCAATGCTTTTGCAAAATTCTTTACATCAACCTATTCTCATCAACAGAGACAATTAGACGTCCCCTATCCTTACAATATTCCTTCATTGAATCAGTTTAGCATACCTTATTTTGATTTTCCATTTGTATTTTCGAGTTTGGTCAAGCTTAATTCTTCCAATAGTGTTGGTCCTGATGGCGTACTTAGTATAATCCTCAAAAATTGTGCTCAAAGTCTTGCCCTTCCGCTCACATTACTATTTAATACTTCGTTAAACTATGGCTATTTCCCATCCATTTGGAGAACATCTTACTTAACCCCTCTTCATAAATCTGGAAGCCTCACTGATGTGGAGAATTATCGTGGAATCGTAAAATTAAGTATAATTCCAAAACTTTTTGAGAAAATGGTTACTGAGATTTTATCTCATAAAGTATCGTCTATTCTAAGTCCATTCCAACATGGATTTCGTAAAGATCTCTCAACTGTGACAAATTTGGTGCAATTCTCTTCTCAGGTTATAAACGAGTTTGTTCTTGGTAATCAGACAGACGTGATTTAAACAGATTTTAGTAAAGCTTTCGATAGAGTCAATCACAAACTCTTGATACATAAGCTTGATCTTATTGGTTTTAGTAACAACTTATTGCGTTGGATATCGACTTATCTTGATAGTCGTATTCAGATTGTAAAATTTGGTATATCCTGCTCTGATCCGATCTTGGTTCCATCTGGGGTTCCCCAAGGTAGCCATATTGGCCCCATTCTATTTCTGCTATTCATCAACGATTTACCAGATTCAATTTCTAGTTTAAATTTATTGATGTATGCAGATGATGTTAAGATATTTTATTCTTATGAAACATCTGAAGATTCAATGCTCCTTCAAAATGATTTGATTAATTTTGGAAATTGGTGTGATATAAATTGCATGGACCTCAATCTTAAGAAATGTAAACATATGTGTTTCTCTAGGTCGAGGGCGATTCCATCCAGTTATAGTCTTCATGGTTCCAATTTAGATACTGTTGAATCCTTTGTGGATCTTGGTATATTGATGGATCCTAAACGCAATTTCAATAATCACATAATTACAATGGTGAATAAAGCTTATGGCGTGCTTGGTTTCATAAAGCGATGGGCGAAAGAATTCGTAGATCCATATGTAACTAGGCAGTTATATACGTCACTAGTTAGACCTATTCTAGAATATGGGTCCGTAGTGTGGGACCCCCAGTACGGGACTTACGTTGATAAGATTGAATCGGTTCAAAAACAGTTTTTATTATTCGCTTTAAGACATCTTCAATGGAATAGTGATTTTAGTCTTCCACTCTATACTAGCAGGTTGAGTTTGATAAGACTGCCTACTTACCAAGCACCTACCATGGTGCTGAAAGTTATAAATGGTGATGTGCCTTCTAATTTTATTTTGTCTAGGATTGGATTCAATGTACCTTGTAGACCTTCCAGATATTACCAATTATTACATACAGACAGACGCCGGACGCAGTTCACCGGTATTTAAGAGATGCCCTTACAAATTATTTAGTTTTATTATCAAAATAATCGTTCGCCAATTGCGCTAAGCCCATTTTTTTTAAATCCAAAAAAAACACTTTCCAGTCGACCCACGACCTTGACACCCATGAGCAATATTTTAGCTCTCGTTAAGAGCTATCTTTTTTCCATTGACCGATCCGACGTACCGGAATCATCGGTCCATATTTCTTCAAAAATGATGGCGCTGAGAACGTTAATGGCGACCGTTATCGTGCCATGATAACCGACTATTTGATGCCTGAAATTGAAGCTCGTGATCTCGGCGACATTTGGTTTCAACAAGACGGCGCCACTTCCCACACATCGCATCAATCAATGGATTTATAGAGAGAACACTTCGGTGAGCAGAAAATTTCACGTTTTGTGGGGATATGTAAAATATAAATTTATGCGGACAAACCCGCTTCGATTCAGGCCTTGGAGCAAAGCATCACGCGTGTCATTCGCAAGTTACCAGTCTAAATGCTCGAACGAGTCATCGAAAATTGGACTCAACGGATGGACCATCTGAGACGTAGCCGCGGCCAACATTTGATAGCCATAATCTTCAAAAAATAAATGCCAAAGAATGTTCTTTCAAATGATAATAAACATTCCCCACTCAATTTGAAATTTCTGTGTTTTTTTCTTTAAAAAATTGATGTTAAATAAATAATTTTTTCTAATTGATTTAACGACAGTTACTAAATTTCTGTTTCCACATGAAGGTGTCATTATAAACACTTTTAGTCCTTATAATTTCCTTTAATCAAAAAAAAATATATATATAGTCCTAATATTAAAGGTAATTTTAAAAAAAATTAAAAAAAAAGAATGAGAAAATTCATGTTTAGACTCCATATTACACCAGAAAATGTATGCACAGCACTTCGACAAAAATGTTGTTGCATAGTGTTATTATTTAATTTCTCAGTATTTCCAGTGTTTCTGGATTACTTGAAATAAAATTTACACTCAACGATTTCTTTCTTTATTTTCAATAGATTTTTTCACTTTTTCCCAAATTTAAGAAATTGGAAAAAATGTTGTTGTTGTTGTTGTTTTTGTAGCAGCTTGGATACGCTGATTTGATAACTCTTTAATCTAATTCTATTACAGACTTCGTTCCGGCATACTTATATCCGATTATCGCGGGAACCTTATGTTGTTTTCATCCACTCAATTGTAAATTAACATTGTAAATCCGGTTGTAAATTAGCATTCGTCTGTTAATATCAGGGAATGGATGTTATTAGAGTGTTGCCGTTTCTATTTTCCACTAAAAGCGCTGCATTTCTGTTAATAGTCTCATGGTGTTATGTTGACTTGTGTGATCAGATTTTGTTGTAGTGGTAGTGCGCCCGAAGGTAGGTAGGTGAATAGGAACTGCGTAATAGGTTGAAAAAAACTATCCGCTCTGCAATAACACGTCCGTTCGCTACAACTGGCGGCGACTTAACTTTAACTAACTTTCTTCTTAACTATTTGACATTGCCATTTCACACAAAATGATAACAAAAAATCAAGGTTGTCGATCGATTCCCGTGATCCAAAGAAGTCGTTGCTGTGATAACTTTTTCGACACGAAAACGATTTCGTTAACGGATGCCGTGATTAGGCCCCAGCTTTCACACATGCAAGATCCCGATATTTTGGGTCCGACATATTGCCAGACTTGACTCTTCTCAGAGGATATCACTGGAAAATACTGAGAAAATTCGTGTCTAGTGCCGATTTTCTGTAACTCGTGAGTTATAAAAATACCATAAATAGGGAGCGCACAACAGGCCGAACCAATGTCTAAAGTGTATGTCCATTGACATGAGACGTTTAAAGGACTCCCCTCTTCAACCTAAGGTATAGGGTATGTTCAGCAACCCTTTTGTGGAACTCTAGTCCCGTGAAAAATGGGCGTTATTACCAAGCGCTTTTTGGTACCCCCCATACAAATGGACCATTTTGCACAAAAAGTTAAGGGCTTATAACTTCGTTTTCTGTGAATACAAACGCTTGAATTTTTTTACAGTGTAATGCATTTTAAGTACCCATAGTCAATTCTTCGTTAGGATGTTAGCCTTTAAAAACTGGATCAAACCAATTTTTATCGATTTTTTTTCTATTTTTGTATGGTTTTGTTCGTCCAAATTTTTTGTTGAAAAAAAAACAAATTTTTCTAATTGTTTTAACGACAGTTACTAAGCTTCTGTTTCTACGCGAAATTCATCTTCTCAGCATTTCTAGCCCTCATAATTTCTTTTAATTTGAATGGTATACCGGATTTATGGTGCTTATACTTCAAAACTAAAGGTACCTTCCCAAAAATATTACTTGGAAGACACATCCAAAAAAACTTTACCATACAATTTTTTTGTTTTTGTTTTATAAAATAGTATGCCTCAATATACACAAAAGAAATTTTTGTAGCTTAGTGTAATTGAAATAAAGGGTAGTTAAATTTTAAGGACCGATGTTGATTTTGAATAAAACACAAATTATTTTGGAAATTATTGTCATTTTTTTATTATGATAATATTGGTATGGTTCATTATGTATGGAACAAAATATCGGTTCAAATTTTCGATGACGCTGAGGCATAATTGAGGTTCTATGCCGTTAATGTGCCGAATTATCTCATCCTTTAGCTCTTGAATTGTTGCTGGCTTATCGACGTACACCTATTCTTTCAAATAACCCCAAAGAAAGAAGTCCAACGGTGTCAAATCACATGATCTTGGCGGCCAATTGACATCGCCACGACGTGAGATAACACGGCCATTGAATTTGTTGCGCAAAAGAGCCATTGTTTCGTTAGCTGTGTGGCAAGTGGCACCGTCTTGTTGAATCCACATATTGTCCATATCCATATCTTCCAATTCGGGCCATAAAAAGTTCGTTATCATCTCACGATAGCGAACACCCACAGTAACTGCCTGACCAGCCTCATTTCGAAGAAGTATGGCCCGATGACGTCGGCAGCCGATAAGCCGCACCAAACCAACTGAGCGAGCATGCACAGGAGTTTTCACATCTCCTACAGACCCGGTTTGCTGAAATTTACGCACAATTCTCCCGATTGTGGACACATTTGGTCGATTATGATGATCAAAAAAACATCACGAAGTGCACGAAATGCATTTTGATTTCAACGACAATTTTCGTAAAAGGCTTAAAAAACTTTAACGCATTGCTCCATCGTTCAAATTGAGTTAGTCTGAAATTGAGAAATATCAAATGAAATGCAGAAAAAACTTGACGTTAAGGTGTGGTTCACATTCAACATCGGCCCTTACAATTTAACCACCCTTTATATTAATTTTTAAATATTTTATGGATTTATTAATTTTCTGTATGCGTTTGTTTTTTTTTAAATTTTTTCCGCGATCATTACCTTGGAATCGGTATATATTACAGCCGAATATATACCAATTCATTTCCTATTATGCTTTCTGGATAGACAAAAACATTTTCTATTTGATGAACAAATATTACCATCAGGTACAATCACTGAGACAAAAGTTATGTCCATTTGAAGTTATACTTTATAAAATATATTTTTTTTTGCCATTTTTTTGTGTTTTGAGCAAAGCAGAAAATAAAACCACTAACTTTTTTTGTAATAATTTTTATTAACTCATTCAATTTGTTTCAATTTCTTTTTTGTTGTTGTTATTTATAATAAGTGTTTTGTAATTGTACATAATTGTATTTAATATCTTCATTCATTAAACTATTTACAAAGCTAATATTGATTATGATAATGTAGTTGTTGTTTTTTTTTTCATAAAACATTTTTTTCTTCTTTTAAATATTTCTTTTATTCGTTCGTTTTTAATTAATTTTGTTTGTTTTTTTTATTACAATCGCAGTTAAGAGAGAGAGGGAGATTAAAATGAATTAAGAGAAAGAGGAGATAGAGAGGGGAGCTTAAGAGTTAGAAGGTATGGATTTTTTAAATATATTTATATATATATGCAAACAGCTTTCAAACATTTTTCTTTTTTTTTCAAAATTCAAATTTTGTTTTTTTTTTTGTTGATGTTGTTTTTGTATTTGAGGATAATTAATTAACTTATGTATTACTTAAAGACAAAAATATGCACCAATTTTTGTTTTCATTTGGAAATTTTTTTTTATTTTTGTTGTGTATTTAATATAGAAGTTTTGTTTGTTACTTGACATAATTGATATGCTTTTTCATTTTAAACTTTGTATAAGTATAATTTTTAGTATCTCTTTGTTTAATAATTTTTTTGTATACAATTTAGATGTATATTATAGGTTTTATATACAAAAATAATAAACAATATAAGTATTTTTATACTATTAACTACAAAATAAACTAAAAAAAATTACTCGATATTAATTACTGTTTTTTTATTTTTTTTTTTTGTAAAAAAGCAGGAAACTTAAAACTTTGTTCTTTCTTTTCTTTGGGAGAAACTAAAATTAACGTTTTTTATTATTATTATTAATATTTTTAATAATATACTCGTATATATATATATATTACAACAAAATGTGTTTTTTTTATTTATGTTTTAATACTAAATAGGAAGAGGAGATTGAGAGGAGAGTATATTTATATGTATCTATGTATATATATTTTTTTACTTTTTTTGTTTAGGGGAATATTTTTTGAATTTGTTTTTTCATGTATTTTTGTTGGATTTAGTTTTTGTTCTTTTAGGATTTTTTCTCGTTTTTTAAATTCTTTTTTATATTCATTAGAAAAATCAGTCTAATTTTTTAAGGCAACATGAGAGCTTTTTTGTTTTTCATCTCTTTTACTAAAAAACTTAATACTAATTTCGGTTTTTGTTTTTAATTTTTTTTATTTATATAAATATGTAATTTTTTGTTTCTTTTTTAATAATTTAGCTCTAAACATACTGAAATTAATATTTCTATAATGGGGGGATAAAAAAATTGAAATGCAGACAATTTGGGTTTAGATAAGTTAAGAAACATTTGCGTTTGCTTTTATTCAAAAAAATATTTTACATGAACAAAATTTAAAGCTTTTCATTTAAAATATTGTATGTTTAATAAAGAAATTAAATATGTAAAATAAAAAAATTAAAGCTTTTCATTTAAATATCGAATTTTTATTAAAGGAATTAAAAAAATAAACAAAATTTGAAGCTTTTCATTCAAAATGTTGAATTTTTATTAAAGAAATTAAACCAAATTTAAAACTTTTGATTACAACATTGAATGTTTATTAAAGAAATTATATAAAATAACCGAAGTATTACGTTTTTCTTCTAAAATATTGATTTTTTTAAAAAAAATTAAATAAAATAAACAAAATTTTAATCTTTTCATTTAAAATGTTTAATTTTTATTAAAGAAATTAAATTAAATAAATAAATTTAAAGCATATTAAAATATTGAGTTTTTATCAAAGAGATTTAATAAAATAAACAAAAGTTTTTCATATAAAATAATGATTTTTTGAATTAATTCATTTAATAAATAAGTCTCTTTAATTTCTTTCTTAAAATTACAATGTTAAAGAATGCTTTTCCATATAAGATGAATTATGAATGACGCCCCTTTGGGTACCTCTCAGAAACAAACGCAACATTTTGTATTTTATTTATTTTATTTATTTTATTTATTTTATTTATTTTATTTATTTTATTTATTTTATTTATTTTATTTATTTTATTTATTTTATTTATTTTATTTATTTTATTTATTTTATTTATTTTATTTATTTTATTTATTTTATTTATTTTATTTATTTTATTTATTTTATTTATTTTATTTATTTTATTTATTTTATTTATTTTATTTATTTTATTTATTTTATTTATTTTATTTATTTTATTTATTTTATTTATTTTATTTATTTTATTTATTTTATTTATTTTATTTATTTTATTTATTTCATTTATTTTATTTATTTTATTTATTTTATTTATTTTATTTATTTTATTTATTTTATTTATTTTATTTATTTTATTTATTTTATTTATTTTATTTATTTTATTTATTTTATTTATTTTATTTATTTTATTTATTTTATTTATTTTATTTATTTTATTTATTTTATTTATTTTATTTATTTTATTTATTTTATTTATTTTATTTATTTTATTTATTTTATTTATTTTATTTATTTTATTTATTTTATTTATTTTATTTATTTTATTTATTTTATTTATTTTATTTATTTTATTTATTTTATTTATTTTATTTATTTTATTTATTTTATTTATTTTATTTATTTTATTTATTTTATTTATTTTATTTATTTTATTTATTTTATTTATTTTATTTATTTTATTTATTTTATTTATTTTATTTATTTTATTTATTTTATATATTTTATTTATTTTATTTATTTTATTTATTTTATTTATTTTATTTATTTTATTTATTTTATTTATTTTATTTATTTTATTTATTTTATTTATTTTATTTATTTTATTTATTTTATTTATTTTATTTATTTTATTTATTTTATTTATTTTATTTATTTTATTTATTTTATTTATTTTATTTATTTTATTTATTTTATTTATTTTATTTATTTTATTTATTTTATTTATTTTATTTATTTTATTTATTTTATTTATTTTATTTATATTATTTATTTTATGTAGAAAAACTTAGAGGTCTATTTTTCAAATTTTGTGCATGATTATCCTGAGTGATGATACCCGTATGATAAATATTTTTGTAGAATATTTTGATTCTTTAATTCGTCCTTTTTCAGGATAATTCTTAATTATCTAGAAAGTGTGAGTTTCCAACATCGAAGTATTCTGCAAAAATCTTGGCCGTCAATTTTACCAAGAGTCCTCGAAAACAGAAACGTAGAAAATTAAATTCTTGGAGATTAGTTTGTTGCCCTTTCAAAAATGCAAACAAACCAATTTTACTTTTAAAAGAAATCATAACGAGTCAATGTCTGCGGATGGTTGGTTTAATAATAATAATAGTAATATTCTCCAGTGCAGATTTTCCATAGGTCAAACTTGGCAAAGAAATGGCAAGAAACTGCATCTGTGTTATGTCAAATATTCTACAAAAATGTTCTCTCGGATATTTTACTAGGGTCGTCCTCTAGTACTGAAATTTAATATCTTCTGAAGTTATGGTTCGATTGAGAATATCGTTCATTTAAAACCGAACGATTTTTGAGAAAAAAAATATGGTCGACATTGCCGATTTTCTTGAAAATTTGTATACGAGTTTTAATATGGAAACGAATCACCTGTAGTTGGCGACAAAAACAACAAAATTTTTATTCAGATGTTATAAGCATCTGAAATCTGAAAAATTTTGGAAAAAATCTGAAAAGATGTATTTTGGAAGTTATGTGTTATAAGTTATGTATATGGCTCGTTCGTAAGGTCTTGACTTGTACTTTAAAGTACATATACTCGCATTAATGCTGGTTAATTCAAAGTTTCTAAATGCATCAGTTGCATATGCAACTTTATTTTGCATCTTCTGAGAAAATTATAGTCATGTAGCCGCATTTGTCTTAACTGACCCTACAAATTTCAAGATGGTGTTCTTCTTTTTTAAAACAATATTTACAAGAAAATGCCAATGATTTTCCTTTACAGACTATGATAAATATTGAAATTACAAAATAGACAGAATCATTTCAATAAAAAATAATTTCCATTTCTGACATTCTTACAAAGTAAAAATGCTATTATATACATATAGGAACTGAAGAAAACGCCAGATTAAAATTTACAGGACCAGCTCAGATAAGATAGGGCTCTATGCCTATATATATATTTCACATATCTATGTTAGTGTTTTCCTGGTCCAGTATGCAAATTAAAATTTAAGAGGAAAAATAAATAACGAGATATGCAAATATTGACGAATTTTCGCGTATATCAAGGATGTACTCGCCAAGACCTTCAAGAAGAGCTCTAATTTGTATAAATCTGCAAACGCGTTTTTAAAATGTAACAAATGCAATGTTTTTAAAAAAGAACGGGGCTGAACACCGTCTTCAAATTTTCATCATACTCCTCCCTGCTATGAAAAATAGAACTTGCGACCTTTAAAATGAGCCTTCTTTTGTAAAAATCCGTCCACGCGTTCCCAAAATACAGAACTCGAAACGTACGCCCTTTGAGAATATTTCCTATTTTCACAGATTTCAGATGCTAATACACTTTTTGTAATTTTTTTTCGCAAATTATAAAATGTTTTGTTTTGAGCAGAGCATTGATATGCCAATTTATTTTGAAATCGAGAACGGTGGCCCAAAAAGAGTTTTCGGTTTGACATGGAATGAACGATATACATATGTATATGTGAACACATATTTCTTTGGAGATTTTGAAATGAAATGGATAAGTTCTATTGCATATGAAGAAATGTTGTAATGTCGTTATTTAAACTTTTGGAAAATTTTAAAAAATACCACGCCATAGAAAAACCCGAACTATGCATGGATGGTAAAAATCGTTTTGTAGTGTGTGTTTCTGGAATAACCGCCAAACTCAAAAAAATAAATGTTCAGGAGAAGTAAAATACGTTATCATGTCATTTTCGCTGTCCATTTTATGCTAGAAAAAATTTAGTGTTATATATGAATCGATAGGTAATGATTAGCTTCTTTGTAAAAATCTCGAAATCAAAAATATATATATATCGCCCAATTTCACGATCTCCTGTTAGAGCCAAGCTACAGTTATACCTGTCAAATCGTATGGAATTTAACAATTTTAACTGTCATTAGCTCTAACCAGAGCTGGTGAAATTGGGGTTTAGACTGTTATTCCGAAAAACCAAATATTTGCTAACTTAAATAAATCAAAAAAATTTACAAATAACAATTGTTTAATAAATATATCATGTTTTTGCATTTTTATTTAGAGCTAAATTATCAAAAAAAAAGATTTTTGTTTTTTTTTTTCGTTATTTTTATATTCCTAAACCTAGCAAGAGTTATGTGCATTTTAAAGGGATGTTTTTTTTAATTAAAAAAAATAAAAATAATAGTCTAAGGTGCGGGTAATGGGGCTGGCAAACGAACAAATAATATACTATATAAAAAAAACATTTTGCTTTTTTCACATTTTACAAAATCGGAGTATTGTATTAATAGGCAATTACATTTAATCATTTTAATTATAATAATAATTGTTATAATACAATAAATGTATTTGTTTTGTTTTATATATGTATGTGTGTATATACTATATATATTATAGGTTTAATTTAATTAATGTTAACATATTGTATTCAGCTAATAAAGCAATTGTAAGGAATTTTTACAACGTTTTGTTTTTTTCTAAAAAGAGTTTAATTTCAATTTTTTTGTTTAACTTTATATTTTGAAACATTTTGAAGAAACTAAACAAATAACCCTGTTTTTAATAACTGTTTTCTTTTTTTTTGTATTTTTTTGTTATATATAATTTTCTTTCAATTAAACAACCATATTTTTTAAAAAAATATTAATTAACTACTTTCTTTTTAGGTATATGTATGTATATATAAAAAACTATTATAACAAATATTTACAGTTTGAAATTACTTTACTTTGAGTGTGTGTGTTTTTTTGTTGTTGTTAAAATTAAAGAAAAACAATATCATTTTCTGATAGAATTTTTACGTTTTTGGCTTTGAGAAGCGTGATTGAGAAGAGCGAGAGATAGGAAGGAAAGCTTTTGAGTTCCAATTCTAGGATTTTTTCCTTCTGGCTCACTTCTATGTACGAGTACTATATACAAAACTGAACAATTGAACACGTTGGTTGGCAGGCAGGCAAATGCCGGCTAGTAATCCTGCAGAAGAACTCTTTCTGAAAATCCATTCAAAACTCTAAATTCTTGGCAGATTGAAATATATGAATGTATGTAACTGCTTTTCTGAGGCTTAGGGAAACTTTTGGATAAGTTTAACAATTGAACACGTCGTCTGGCAAAGTCTGTGAGAAGAAAAACTTTTAGAGAATAAAAAAAACCCAAATAACTCACTTCGGCATCAAAGACAAGATGGCTGCAGCCTAGTCTTATGGAAAAACTCTGTCTTACAGAGATAACACTGGGCAACATGATTTTCTGAAGAACCTGTTGAATCTGCACTTCTCTGAAGTAATTCCCTACCATAACCAGGAAAATTGACATACTATTTTTTTGCATGGAATTGTTAAGTTTTAAAGATATAAGAAAAATAAGGTTATCAAAAAAGTGGAAATATTCATAATTTTTTATAAACTTTAATTCCAATGTAAGTTTTTCAAAGAAGTATATTTACTTTTTTACCATTTTCAAATTACAATTCCGATCCGAGTCGAAGTCGTGTCAATAAAATCTCAATAAAATTTCTTAAAAATATGTTTTCCTAAGTCTGCAATCGGATCACAACTTCAGAAGTTATTCAATTCAACATTTAATTTTTTTTTACAAAAAAATCAAAAAATTTTCGGTTAATATGTTTTGTTTGAGTGTAACTCAATTTTCTTCAAAAGTAGAGCTACATTTCTTTTTCAGATAACAACTTCAGAAAATATTAAATTTTACGTTTAACAAAGTATTTTTATTTTTTTCAATAAATCAAAAAAAGTATTAATTTTTAGTGTTTGAGTTTATGCACCGGACTTATCATAAAAAATTGAGCTAATTGAGTTTTTGTTTTGAAAATAACAATAATAATAAAACAAAGTAGTGGTTATTTTTATCGAAAATTATATTTATATATAAAAATCCATATCATAAAAAAATATAAAAAAAAATGCTAAAATTATTTTTATTGTTTGAGTTTATGTGCCGTACCTTTATTAAAAAAACAGTGGTTTTTTTATCGAAAATTATATTTCTTTAGTTACATTAAATATCAAAATCTATATTATAAAAAATATAAAAAAATTGCTAAAATTATTTTTATTGTTTGAGCTTATGTGCCGTACCTTTATTAAAACAAACCACAGCAAAATGTTGCGGAAACCATTTAGAAATAAAAAAGTAGTGGTCATTTTAGTGGAACAACTCATACTCAATTCTTTAGCTCCATTATCATAAAAAATTCTAAAATTAATTGTATTGCTTGAGTTTATTTACCGGTCTTTGCTTTAAAAACAGCATTCAATTTTTCTGGAGATCCATTATAATACATAAAAATGTCGTGGCCTTCTTAGCAAATCAACAAATTTTTTAACTTGTATCCGCAAAACATAGATATTTTGACATTATCAGGTTACTATATTCTATCAGATATATCAGAAAGATCGGCTCAACATTTTAATGGTTTGCAGATACAGTTTCAATATAGTGTATGGTAAATTTCAAGTGTATAGCATTAATAATTTGTGGTAGAAAAGGATTTTAATACTCAATTATGCTGAAGAAGTGTAGAAAATTAGCTGTGAGTTGATTTCATTAAATGACCATTGTATTTTTATTTATTAATGGATTTCCAGAAAATATAGCTCAATTTTTAATGAAGGATCCGGTACATAAAACCAATAAACTAAACTAATTTTAGCGATTTTTTAAAATATTTTTATGTTGAAAAATAAGTGATTTCTTTTGGCTGAGTTGATTTGCTAAAATTTATATTAAATTTTAATTATTGGATTAATTTTTAAGGAAGTGTTCGGTACATAAACTCAAGCAATAAAATAATTTTTAGGAATTTTTATATTTTTTTATTAAATACATTTTTATTCAAATACAAATGAAAAACACGTGATTTTTTGCTGAGTTGATTTCAAAAAATTTATTTATTAATAAAAAACCCCTATACCATTACCATTATATTTTTATTTATCACTGGATTTCCACAAAATATAGCGCAAATTATATTGAAGAATCGGACACATAAATTGACTAAACAAAAGTATTTTTTGAAATATATTTATGATCAAATATGCGATTTTTTGACTAGAGCTGATTTTAATAGATAGATTTCCACGAAATGTGGCGCAAATTTAAATGAAGAAAGAATACGGTAATAAAACTCACAGAAATAGACCCAATTTACACATTGCGACTTGTCCCCGCGACTTTTTTGAATTCTCTTTGGAAATCCCCTTTAGTTTCAGCAACCAGGGGACAAATTTATGTTTTTATTCGTTCACTCACATTTATTTTATTGATTTTTTTTTCGTATTCAGTCACTCATGAAATGAGTTAAATATTTTTATGACCATATAAAAAAAACAAATTTTTGGTGGAGAGGTGAGTTGATTTCCTAAAATGGCTATTATATATATAATTATTTATTTATCGATTTCTACAAAATATAGCTCAGATTTTAGTGGAGAATATATGGTATTTTAAACCAATAAACCTAACAAATTTTAGCCATCTTAAAATAATTTTTTTTGAATGAAATATAAATGATAAATATATATTTTTTTTACTTTGAGTTGATTTCATAAAATGGCCATTATATTTTTATTTATTATTAAATTCTACAAAATATAGATACAATTTTAATGGAGAATATGGTACATAAAACCAATTACCAAAATAATTTTAGAAATTTTTTTAATATTTTTTATGATTAAATAAAAATGAAAAATATGTGATTTTTATTTATTAATGGATTTCTACAAAATATAGCTCAAATGTTATTGGAGTATTCTCCTGGTACATATACCTAACAAACTAAACTAATTTTGTCAAATCTTTAAATATTTTTTATGATTTTTTTATTTATAATTTTTTTACGATTTAAATGTAAATAAGCAATTTTTTGGCTTTCTGAAGAAGATTTCGGCACATAAACTCAAACAATAAAATTTATTTAAAATTCTTTTCTATATTTTTACGATCAAATAAAAATGAAAAATATGTGATTTTTTGCTAAAGAATTTTTAAATATTACATTGAGTATCCTCTGAAGTTGGGATTAAATTGGTAAACACATTTTAATGAAATTGTATTGTTCAATTAAAATTAATTTTTATGACCAATTTAAGCGATGCAAAATAAGTCATTTTTTAAATTAAATTTAACATCTATTGAATTTGAGATCCAATTGGGGATTTATGATATCGTCCCCTCAATATAATAATACTCTATGCGTAGTGTAATATAGTAATATAGGCTATTATTATATTGAGGGGACGATATTTTTAAGAAAATGTTTAACATATTTTTATATTTTTTATGATCACATTAAAATATATGCATTTTAACGAAAAATCAAAATTGTTAAATTGAATAACTTCTGAAGGACCTTTTACCTATTTTTTAGGGAAAGTTATTGAGATTTTAATAAAATTAATTCGCTGCATATCGGAATTATTTATTATTATCTTTTGTATTATTAAAAATACAAAATAAGTGAGTTTTTGCAAAAAAAAAATAATTATCTCTTTAAAATTGAATATCTATTGAATTTGAGATCCAATTTGGGATCTATGACATTTTAAAGAAAATTTTATTGGCTGATTAAAATAAATTATGGATTTTTTTATGATCAATTGTTAAATTGAATACACTCTGAAGTTGTGATCCAACTAAGGACATATGAATACATATTGCTTAGGGAAATTTATGGATATTTTAATAAAAAATAATTCGATGCAGATCAGATTTATAGTCTTTAAGAAAATGTAGGAAAGGTAAATGCACTTCGAAAAAATTTCTTTTTTTATCTTTAAAAATAAACTAAAAATAATGCTTATCAACCCCATGTGTTCCGAGTGCGAATTTATTATTCATAAAAGTGTCCATAATTTATGTTTAGATGACTTTTGAAGATTCTTGGTAAACGCATATTGCCTTTATTTTCCCATTCAAACATATTTGATACATTCGAAATATATTTGGGTAAAAGAATCAAAATTAGAAACTCCGTTTCGTGCGGAAAATTCCGGTTCAAGGCACATTCGGAATATAGGACAGGGATGTATGTCAACATTCTTGCTTCGATAAGAAAACTATGTCAGAAAAAAGTATTCATTGTTCTGGAAGATGTTGTTGCCAAGTGTAATCCTTCTAGCAACCTTTCCCAATGCTCATTACGTTCTGTCTCCTTTAAAGTAGTGCCTGTTTCTGTTCAAAACATCAGAAATTTGCCTAAATTCCAATTGTTTAAATGCTAAACATCGGTACTTTCTGAAGTTTTGGATTGAACAACTTTCAATTCTTCTTCCCAGACGTCATCAGTCTTTTCTTTATCCCCACCCTTTGCAGTTTCCTCATTATTTTGTTCGTCTTCTTCTTCTTCGACGTCCTCACCCTCTTCTTCTTCCTCGTCCTCTTCCTCATCATCATCCTCTAACACTTTGTCTGTATCATCCTCAACATCCGAAGTTATTTTTACAGTTTCTGTCAATTCATCTTCGATCATTTGTTCGCTTACAACTGTATCACATATAACATCCACCAATTGTTCAACCAGATCCTTGGTGGTGGTACAATTATTGCTAATATTCGAATTTTGAGAAGAAGAAGTCGTTAGTTTTTCTAAAGACTGTTCGTCGTCATCTACGTCGTGAATAGAATATTTCCCCCCCGAAGAAATATCTGAAAATTTACTTTCCTCTTGTTGCAAAGATTTATCATCGCTAGGTGTGGACACTTCATCCTCCGCCTCCAACTCAACTTCAGGTGGGGCTACTTCGGCACTCCTAAAGTTTTCCATTTCCGTTTCTGTCTCCCTATCTCTTGCCGTTTCTTTGTGTTGCTTTTCTCTTTCTCTACTTTTATCCTTCTCTCTTTCTTTTTCCTGTATCTGTTGTTCGACCACCTGTTGCCAGAGATTTTTTAAATAATCCTCTTGTCGTTCCTTTTCCAAATTCATTAGACAACTTTCATCTTCCGACGAACTACTACTCACCGCCTGTATTCCACATTTACCAGAGGCATTGTTGCTGCGCGGTCCTTCGGCCATTAACGATGTGGGTGATTCTAAACTACTGCCCAAAATCGGTGTAAGACCCCGATCCGCCTGTTGTTGTCTTAATTCAGCCATTTCCCTTTGCAAAGAATTTCTTCGCGAGGTTTCCACCTCTTTTTGTACACTGTCCATGGCTTGATTGTATTGCCTTAGACCGCTGGCAGTGACAGGAACATAATTTTCACCGATTTCTATGAGATAGACATCACGATTTAGGGGAGTACGACACACTTTTTTAGGATGATTCGGCCGCCAGATGTGTATGACATAGCCGACCATGCCGGCGCGAGGTTCCCAACCATCCCACGAGAGACGACCACCTTTTTGACGCAAAGCCTCGAAGGGCCAAACAATGCGGCGACACTGATCGATGTTGTGAAAAATCTGTAAAGAAAAGAACCATGATTAATTGTGGATTTGAATAACTTTGTTGTTTTGAATATTTGCGGAAGTCAACATCCCATCGATCTCCCGAAGTGATTCCAAAGAGTAAAATGTTTATGTTTTTTGTCAATTTCTCACTCATTGCTTCAATAACTTTACCTGGGAATTTTAAGAAGAGCCTTAATATTAAGCTATTATTTGTTCGCTTTCTCCTCAAAGCCACCAATTAGAAAAATGTAATGCAACTCTTGCAGAGGGTACAAATATTTTACCTTTTCGCCCTCAACTTAAATAATGAGAATTTCAAACATTTCTGAGAAAGCGTGCTATAGATGACACTTTTTAACTCACTTTTCTCCTCAAACGTACGAAAAATCTGAGAATTATGAAAATCTATAATCATGAAGACATAATTTTGCCTAAGGTAACTGTAGTCGGATCATTCGTCTTGTACAAAAATTTAACCTTTCCCCCACAAATTATGAGTATTTCAAACATTTCTGAGAATGAGTGCTGTATTTGACGCTTTTTTCTCGCGTTTATCCTCAAAAAGTAAGAAAAATAATTGCTTTGTTTTGCCTAAGATTACTGTAGTCGGATCATTCATTTTGGTATGGTCCCAATGCGACATCGTTGTCTACAATTTCCCTACACCTTAACACAAGTATGTAAGGTTAGAGTATGTCAGATTCACATAGACTTTGCAATCCATTTTCCTTCCGTTGAATTAATCCGATAGGTTTAAGAAGCCCTCCAAGGCAAGAGAAGCCTCCCCTTGAGACATCTGCAGTGGCTCCGTAGAGGTAGCGTGACACACCGACAGGCAGACCAACAACATCACCCTTTGGCAGTAAAGGATCTTATGATATCTCACAGCGACATCCACTGTCCCGTACCAAATTGCAGTACCATACGACGCAAACGAAACAAATGGTACACCATTTGCATCACACGTCTTATATGACCACAATCGCTCCTGAACTCAAAAACGCTCACCATCTTCTCCTTAAGGCGGAAGGAATGCGGTATGGTAGGTCACCACCGTCTTAAAATCCAAACCCCTACCATAACAAAGGAAGCTATGATAAAGGTTATTGGATAGTCTCGTTTTTAAAAGCAGTGTAGTTCTTTATTCTCTAAAGACCTCGACATCAAAGAAAGTACCCAAAGTTCTTAATACATCCATCATCCTGCAGTTCCTAATATTATATGCATGACACTCAGCATGACCTCATTTCCCTATCTGTAAAAATTCGATGAGTGTAATGTTGACATTTGAAAGACATAATTTCTTGTTCGCGCCTTTCACCATACCAAGGACCCATATGAGAGTAATGGTCTAATAATCGTGTATACAATCAGTAAATATTTTTTCCCTAAAACCCGTTTTTATTCCGAATATCTTTCTACAACTATAGATGATACGTAGTTCCTTACTTCCGCAACTTTATGGCGAAAGATGAAGCCATACCTCATTATTGTGGAACTGGTTGGTGGGTCAGAACTATATAGATCATTATTGCAACACCATTTGCTTTTAATTTAAGATATATTTATAATTCCCCATAATGGTAGCCATTTATCTCTAATTTCACATCAAATTATCTGTAGTTGTTATTAATTTTAAAATCATTCCGCTCTTAAATCATATTCCATTTGCTCAGCAAAAAGTAGGTACTTACCTCTCTTTCATCCACAATGATGACCTTCTCGTATAATGCAAAACGAGGCTGGGCCACTTCAATACTACTGCTCCTAATACACGAAGACGCCGTCGCTGTCAAAGCCGCTGCCATCGCCGTTGCTTGTTCTTCACCACCTCCTCCAATTAATACACCTGAACCACTGCTACCGCTGTTACAGCTAGCGGCATGTATATTTCCCGACAACGCTGCCGCGGTGCCCGCGCAATTACTCCCAACAACACTAGCTGCTGCTGCAGCCGTTAAACAAATGGGACCTTTTGTTTTGCGCGGGTAATCACCGGGAGTGGTAATTATATTACCTATCCCCAGATTGCCCGCAGAGGAACAATAGATTTTTGTATAACGAGGGCTACCGGTAGCCGCACAATTTACACTGTTCACTACTGCCCCGGCTCCAGCCATATTATCACTCGAGACATCTTTGTCCAGCGTTTGTGAGGAATCATCCGAGTCTTTAATGACTTCAGGTAACACAGAACTGGTGCTGGCTATGGGCAGTGTGGCACGGCGTTCACGTTCGGACGAACTACGCACCGAGGATGAAGACATCAGTTGTTTATTATTCGAACGTGATTCACGCAATATTTCCTGTTCACGATTAAGTAAACCGGCCAGCAAAGTGGTGGAAGATGGTTTCATCACGGTCATAGAGCTGCGCATGGAGCATAAACCATCACTGCCGAATTGAGAACTTAAAGTGGCTCCAGGCACGCCGGATGCCGCTGTGGCACGACTAAACATTGTACTGGCGGTGAGTGTATTGTAAATGGGAGGAGATATATACATTGGTCTTAGGTCGCCACTTTCGCCGAGATTAGAGCAAGCCCCCGAGGGAAGACCCAAATGAGTGGTGGTTTCCATAGATGATCCGGAACTACAACCTTGACGACATTTTTCCCGTATGTGATGCCACCAGTCTAGAATATTCGTTTTTATGGCCTCGGGAGTGATGGGTCCCCCAACCACCTTTTTCAGTTGATCATTGGTATCGGCATAGGATGTTGTCAGTGGAGAGACATAAATTGGATAACCAATGGGTTGATCACAGCTGGAATTAATTATGTTGCGCAAGGCTTGCTTGGCATTCTGTATACTTCCACGTTCGGGATTACGATTGCGCAGATATATCAGCTCCTGTTGTTGACCAGCCCACAGGCCACGCACACACTCCCTATTCAGCTTTATAACACGGAAGGTGAGAAAACGTTTGGTTAAGCGTATAATACGATATTCATCCGAGCCATCCTCCATGACGTGACGGAGAGCCAATAGATTGGGAGCTCCTCGCAGGACAGCACTTCTCCAGACGGGATCTGCTTCATGAGATATTACCAAATCTTTGGCACTGGTGTCAATGGCCTCAAACAAAGCGTCGGGATCCCGAAATTCATCGGGATTTGAAATGTGATCCTGTTGCAGTTTCAAAGCCATTTTTACAGCCGGAGCCACCACAGCATGCAGCAAGTCCATATCGGCAAAAACCCATTCGTCTCGAGGCGAGGTTATACGAAAATCTCCTTTGAATAGAGCATGCAAACCATGCAAAAAGAATTCCACACCAGTCATTGAGCTGTGGGAGGCTGTAGCTAAAGATCGACGAGCCAATAGGCTTAGAGCCAAACATAAAGAGACTATGGGCGAGTCTTTAGCTATCGAAGGTACTTTGAGTTTTATGGGAGGAGGTTTTTCCGCAGATGAACCACGCGAAGGTTCCGCCGAGGCGGCTCTACCTTCTGGCCTGGCAGAAGGAGAGCAATCGTTTTTCTGGTATGAATGTTTGCTGCCCGAAGGGGCCGACTTGCTGGATCTTGTGAGTGGTGTGGAAGTTGTAGTCAAACCAGGAGCACTTTCCGAAGCCTGCCGCGAAATGTTAGCCAACGAATGGGAAGTAGCCATTTGCTCCACAGAGTTCACCACTACTTCATTGCTTCCCGACATAGTGGCACTTTTTTGTGGACGTATTCTTAGCTGCTGTTGCGATTGAGATTTTTGTTGGGCTGTTGATAAATTCGGAGTACTAGCTATAGTCGTGGTGGAATCCGCGACCGTAGGTTGCTGTGTAGTTATTCCCGCCTGTGAGGCCGTGGGAGTAGGATTGTGATTTTGTACACTATTGGCTGTGGGAGTGGGATTCAAACTTTCTTTACGTTTGTCATAACAATAATTAAGCCAACTCAGATAAACATAGCAAAAACTGGTGCGTGTTATGCCAACGGCACGAAAATCAAAATCTTCATCAAGATTGAAGTTGAAGATGGGATCCAAGTCCACAAATTGACGACTGAGAGTATGTTGCAAGGCTTCCTGGATGACCGCAGAGCTCAACCATTCATCCAGCTTGGGATTTTTTATAACATAATAAATTATACTCTGCAAGAGAAGAAACGGAAAAACAATTTTTGTAATCGTACATATAAAGAAATGGAAAGAGGAGCTTAGATCGATTTGGAAAATGATTCTTATGGCGATTTCGTTTCTGGAAAATGTGCAGCATTTTCTTTACCCTTTTCCGAAAACTGCAATTTTTTTCTAGTATTTCACCTCGACGGGCAATATTTTTCTAGAAACGAAATCGCCATAAGCCAATCGGAATAAGGTCTGCTTATTATCTTACCTTAACATAATAGGTTATCAAAACTTTGCGATATTCAAACACCTGCAAAGTTGTGCTTGCCAAATTATCCGATATTGAGTATCCTTCGACCACATATTGTGAAGCCACCACCTGCCAAGCCAGCCAACGGGTGGAAAACATAGCATTGGCACTTAACATACGTGGCAAATGACCTGGATCACAGCAGCAACAGCCATCATTATCCTCCACATCCTCAGTAATGGCCTCAACCTCACGTTGTTGACAATAGGTACCACGAAATTCCAAACCACGCATTTGGAAGGTACACAAACCATTACCCAATTCAATGATATGAACCAAACAATTTAAATAATCTGATGCCAAAACTAAGAACAAGCAAAAGGAAGAGGAACAAATATATAGTTTTCTTGATTTTATAAAAATGCAACAAAAATGTTCAACCAGAAATACAACACTATTTTTAATTTTGAATTCATAAATGATCAATTGAATATACAAGTAACCACTATAAACAAGTTGTCCTTTTTATAAACCATAATAAATAATAATAGCAATTTTAAATTTATGATTCTCAATAAATATATATACTCGTACATCCTTATTTATGTGGTTGTTTGGGTGGTACCAAAAGGGGCGTAAAACTTGGTCCATTTTTCTCAAGGTAATAGCGACAAATAAATTATTACATTGTGTGGAATTATAAAAGATTCGGATACGAATTATAGAAGCTATTAGAAAATTATTACATTGTGTGGAATTATAAAAGATTCGGATACGAATTATAGAAGCTATTAGAAAATCAATATTTCACTGAAGTTTAACCATTTTTGGGGGAGGTGCTAGTAGGAGTGGACAAGGAGTCCATCCTCGAACTTAGCGTGAGATTGTAAATAACATTACCACATACAAAATTTGGAGACAATCGGTTATTCATTTCGAGAGTTATCGTGACCACCAACCAGATAGATGGACGGACGGATATATCTCGAATTACTTAAAATGCCATAAAAAGGCAATTTCGACAAATTTCCTTCGAAATTGCCTTTAAAATAGCAATTCCGACGAAATTTCATATAGAAAGGCAATTTCGATGAAATTTCCTATAGAAAGGCAATTTCGATGAAATTTCCTATAGAAAGGCAATTTCGATGAAATTTCCTATAGAAAGGCAATTTCGACGAAATTTCCTATAGAAAGGCAATTTCGACGAAATTTCCTATAGAAAGGCAATTTCGACGAAATTTCCTATAGAAAGGCAATTTCGATAAATTTCCTATAGAAAGGCAATTTCGACGAAATTTCCTATAGAAAGGCAATTTCGATGAAATTTCCTATAGAAAGGCAATTTCGATGAAATTTCCTATAGAAAGGCAATTTCGATGAAATTTCCTATAGAAAGGCAATTTCGATGAAATTTCCTATAGAAAGGCAATTTCGATGAAATTTCCTATAGAAAGGCAATTTCGATGAAATTTCCTATAGAAAGGCAATTTCGACGAAATTTCCTATAGAAAGGCAATTTCGATGAAATTTCCTATAGAAAGGCAATTTCGATGAAATTTCCTATAGAAAGGCAATTTCGATGAAATTTCCTATAGAAAGGCAATTTCGATGAAATTTCCTATAGAAAGGCAATTTCGATGAAATTTCCTATAGAAAGGCAATTTCGATGAAATTTCCTATAGAAAGGCAATTTCGATGAAATTTCCTATAGAAAGGCAATTTCGATGAAATTTCCTATAGAAAGGCAATTTCGATGAAATTTCCTATAGAAAGGCAATTTCGATGAAATTTCCTATAGAAAGGCAATTTCGATGAAATTTCCTATAGAAAGGCAATTTCGATGAAATTTCCTATAGAAAGGCAATTTCGATGAAATTTCCTATAGAAAGGCAATTTCGACGAAATTTCCTATAAAAAGGCAATTTCGACGAAATTTCCTATAAAAAGGCAATTTCGACGAAATTTCCTATAAAAAGGTAATTTCGACGAAATTTCCTATAAAAAGGCAATTTCGACGAAATTTCCTATAAAAAGGCAATTTCGACGAAATTTCCTATAAAAAGGCAATTTCGACGAAA
>OZ005736.1:260022299-260199799 GCA_963930755.1 Eudasyphora cyanicolor
TGCTCAACAGAAGACGCATAACAGCATGTCTTGGGTCCACAACTCTAACAAGGTTTGTAAACAGAGGGACCCCACAAGGAGGAGTACTGTCTCCACTAATTTGGAACCTAGCGGTGAATGAAATCCTGGTAGATCTAGAACGTTGTGGCTGCAAGGTCGTGGCATATGCGGACGACGTGGCAATCGCAGTGAATGGCAAATTCGAAAACGTCCTCCGAGACATTCTACAGGTGGCTCTGAACAAATTGGCTAGATGGGCCAGAAGTAGCAACAGAATTGGTTCTCTTTACTAGGATGAATAATGTCCCACATATGGACCCCCACCTCGGATAAATGGAACAAATCTAGTGGTTTCTGAAAGTGCAAATTTTTTTGTGGCCTCTCTCCAAAAATCGTCCATTGGGTATATATAGCAGTAGTTCGTCCAATACTGTTTGACGGCATTGTGGTGTGGTGGACGGCTACTGACAAAGTAAACATCGCCAACCTACTATCAAAGGTTCACAGAACTGCATGCCTGTGCAAAGGCGGAGCCTTAAGGACTACAGCGATTGAGTCTCTACAAGCCCTACTGCATATACTGCCGATTAATATTGTGGCGAGAGAAGCTGCAACCAGAGCGGCAATAAAGTTAAACTGCCTATCAATAGTCAACTACGGTCACATGAGGATATCAAAGTGTTGTGCTACGGTAACCGACCGAGTGGACTATATACCAACTGTGTACACCTTCGAGAGAAATTACATCACGGAGATGAATGGGTGGGCAGAATACCAGGTAATATAAACCATCTCCACTTTTATACGGATGGTTCGAAGCTTGATGAAAAGGTTGTCTTCGGAATACACTGTGAATAACTTATTTTGGATGTAGCTCACAGACTACCAGCTACCTGCAGCGTCTATCAAGCCGAAATAATGGCAATATGGGAAGTAGCCAAGTGGCTGGGTCGCAACATAGTAACCAACACTGGCGTTGTCATTTACTCGGACAGCCAGGCTGGCATCAATTCTCTGGAGGCAACATCCCTAAATTCACAAACAGCCCTCGACTGCCGCAGATCTCTTAACGAGATGGCTGAGCAGTTTAATATAAACTTCATATGGGTGCCTGGGCATAGGGATATCCCGGGAAACTGCAAAGCCGATGAACTTGCGAGGAAAGGGACGACATTACAAATTCTCGAATAATTTGCATATATTGGTGCGCCACTATCCACGTGCAAGCTTTGGTTTAGGCAGGAGGCAATCAAACAGTCCAACGAAAGATGGACAGAAATCGGTACCTGCAGGGTAGCTAGACAAATCTGGCCAAGGTATGACCTGAGAAGATCAAAATACATCCTCGCACTAGAGATGCAAAGATTGTCTACGTTAGTATCAGTTCTGACGGGACATTGCTTGATCGACGAACACGCCAAAAGATTGGGCATTGACTCTAATGACTTCTGCAGAAGCTGTGGAGATGAGGAAGAAGGGGAGAGCATTGAGCACTGGCTATGCGACTGCCCCGCTCTGAGGAAACGACGACTGGACATACTAGGATCGGCCTTTCTAGGCAGCCTAACAGATATTTCCACTACCGTTATTCGTACTATCGATAAATTTGTATATCAAACAGATTGGTTTTGATGAGGGGTATTTCAGCCCGTGGTAAAACTAGGGACCTAAACTGGTCTATGTGAGCTGATAAAAAAAAACACGGCTGCCACCATAACCTAAACCTTCAACCCGATCAGAAGACTTCACTTTAAAAAATGTACTTACTTGACATAAAATCCTCCAAATGTATATTAGGGCTTTTAGTGTCCTCAAATGTAAGGAAGTGTATATCCATGGAAAAATCTACTTCCCTAGAATAATAGTATTATATTTTGATATTATTTAATAACACTGTGCAAGAAATGTTGGGTGATCAAATCTTTCCCGAACGAAACCAATTGGCCATGTTAGGACACCACTAGTATATCAAAACCCCCAAAGGTTTTTGAAAAGTTAGCTCGAATTTTTGTTTTATACTCGTAGTCCTTAGAAGTTGGACTATTTTTAGTTTGATATACAAATAGGACCTTGAAACAAGCCCCAAGGCCCACATATAGGCGATGTGGTACTCAAATGAAAGGAAATGTTCAGAAGATTAAAAAGAAAAAAAAATCCAACAAGGTCCTAAAATTTGGTGTGAATCAATGTTTTAATTTTGGATATTTCAGGCCTTTAATATTTTAATTTATTGATTTTTGTATTTTGTGTGGTTTTGGACCTCCGGGGATTTTTTGGGAAATCCAAATTTAAAGGCCCCATACGCCATTGGGTTATTTCGAAAGAAGAATTTCCTTTCATATTAGTACCATCGATAATCTGTGGACATTGGGCAAGGCCCTAGGGTCCAAGATCATTAGGACACTGGGCATATTTTTGCATTTTGGGAGGCATTTCGGATGTTGTAGTGTTTCTTTGCTTTGACATGTACCCGCGAAAGTGGAAAGTTGACTATAAATACCAAAACTTCGAATTGGTATAAAACAAAATTTCGAGCTAACTTTGATATACTAGTGGTGTACCAATTGGTTTCAATCGGGAAAGATTTTCTTGTTGCACAGTGTAATAAGCGCAGCATTGGTTTTCGTGGTACACTTTTACGGAATTCAGTACCTTAGAAAAGTAAACAATTTATATCAGTGGAAAAAATCTTATTTTCAAGATGTGCAGATTCATATTTAGATTTGATTTTGCTCTCGTATTTAATAAAAGCGGCTAGTTTAATAAAGCGCTGTACTGATTTTTGTGGTACACATTTGGACCTTTAGTCCAATCAAAAGGTAAGAAAATTTTATATTAAAGGAAATCTCCTGGTCCCAAAATGTGCAGAATCATATTTAGACATAATTTTGTTGTGCTGAAAATATCGGTGAAATTAATAAAGCAATGCACAGATTTTTGAGGTACACATTTAGGACATTTAGTGCCTCAGAAAGGTATACAAATTGTATCAGTGAAAAGAGTATCTTCTCAAGATGTGCTCATTCATATTTTGAAATTATTTTATTATGTTGAAATATAAAAGCGCTGTACTGATTTTTGTGGTACACTTTTGGACATTTAGTCCAATCAAAATGTAAGAAAATGTTATATTATAGGAAATCTCGTGCTCCCAAGATGTGCAGAATCATATTTAGACATAATTTTGTTGTGCTGAAAATATCGGTTAGATTAATAAACAATGCACAGGTTTTTGTGGTACACATTTAGGACATTTAGTGCCTCAAAAAGGTATACAAATTATATCAGTGGAAAGAGCATCCTCTCAAGATTTGCTTATTCATATGTTGAAATTATTTTATTGTGTTGAAATATTGATAAGATTAGAAAAATGTTAGGTTATATTAGGTGTTGTGAGATGAGTTGTGCTTAATATTATTTTATTTCAGTGCATTCGAGTGTTCCCATTGTTGCTTTTCGTCTCAGTATATGCTTACACCTAACGGTGTTCTTTTTAAGAATCATTGTTAGCAACTTAAGTCCACGATGGTTACCTATTCTAGCACTTATATGTACACCTTATGTACCTTAAACTGTTACAGTGGTTAGGTGGGGAAGGGAGGAGGTTGAATTTGTTTTATGTGTGAAAATAAACTAAAAGATACGATGAGTATAACACACACATTTCACATAGCAAATGATATTATTACGAGAACTTCTCAAGACTTTGGGGTGTGTGAAAATTCAATATTAGGTTAAACCGAAAATCGTATCGAAGGGAAGTGCATGAGACTTACAAAGGGAATGTTCAAATTTATGAACTCCTACACATATGGTTTTTAATATATATAACAGGTGGCGCAAAAGTAACCTTTCGATGTTATGTTAACCTGTTAGCAGCTAACAGCTGATGCACCGTCTGGACTTTGTACGGAAACATCTTCAAATCTTGTACCAAAATTCGCTGTAGAGACCGTCGATTGATACCCATTTGCGTGGCACGTCGTCTGGTCGATGTCGACGGCGCTTCCATGACATCCTCGGCTACAGCAGCAATATTCTCTGCAGAACGGCTACTCCGGGGTCTGCCACGCCTGACAGCATCTCGTGTTGTGCCAGTCTCTTCTAGGCGAACGTCGCAGTGTTTCACCAGTAGGCGTTGGACGGCCAGGAAATCTGTGCCAAAGTCACCGACCGATTATTGGTCAAATAAATAGTCAGCAATATTCCGCGTTCTGGAGCAGTGTAGGGTAACATTGTTTATTAACGTGTATTTCGCATGTGTTTACTACACAAATGTCAAAACAGAACTGACATTAGGGGCCAATCGCAAAATTTATAGCATTTTCTGATAGGAGGATTACTTTTGCGCCACCTTGTATATACATCTTAACAACCATATGACAAAATGAAATAATTTTCTTTTGCTGCGATGACCATGCCATAATTTATTAATAACTAATTTTCGCTAATGAATAATATTACTGATATAATATCGAAATAATATCAATCATGCGCACTGCCTGCTTTTCACATTATATTAACTGGTCTACGAAATTCGCCTAAAGATTTGAAAACATTACCGTTACGTACTAATATTCAACATCAGATTTGAACACATGGATATGTGCGTGTATTTTTACAACATATGTATGTGATAGTGTTTTAGTGTCTTTTTTATTTAGAAATGGATGTTTACGGGGGAATGGGCAAGATTAACATAGCATAAATAAAATTGGTATGACAAGAGTATTGGTGCCAAAAGTCAACAATTGTTAAATTTACATATGAGAATATAAAAAATATAAAAAAAGATAAAAAAAAATCGAATACAAACACGAGTATTACGGCTTTTTCATTGACTTAAAAACTGGATGTAATGTATAGAATAGATAGTTGTAATATATATAATATATTTTGAAATTTAAAAAGATATTTTGCCATTAACATTTTATGTATATTCCCTCTTTGGAGATTAATAGAATATATCAATTTTGTTTGAATACTATGATTTAACAACAAAATTTTAAAATAAGATTAAGCACCTATGGGGAAGAATAGATTTACAGCGATGTACCCTTTATTCAGATATTTTAAAAACGCATATGATTTTGTTTATTAATATCATATTAGTAACCCACAAGGTACCCCATTGCGAATGATTTATATTAATTTATATATCACATAGTGTTAGGGTGCGTATGAGTGTTATTTATTTTAATGACTTACTGGGTTTGGATAAAGAGTGGGAGGTTTTACGACAGACTCACTAGTATTAGGTTAGGTTAAGAGTGGCAGCCGGTAAAACAGACTCACTAGTACTATCCAGTCCATCGTGTTACCACAGGGACGTTAGGGAAAGCATACAATTGATTGCTTTAAAAAGGCCAAAAGTTAGCGGATTTCAACATCAGCCATGTTAAATGAGGAGTTCTCAAAGTAATAAGAGGCCAAGGTTGTATGCCGCCTTCTGGAGAGACCGGTTTCTGGACATCGACAGCAGTGCTTTGTTGCGTTTTGAGTCTAAACTGGGCCACATCAGCCTGGAATGTATACAGTTCCTAACTAGTGACCACCTGTCATTTGTTGCCCTAAGTTCACTATCTCTTAAGAGGAGCTTGCAGGTTGCTAGAGGCATGCCCACATATTCCAGGTCCCGTGGAGCGTGTAAGGTAGTTCTTAGTCGTGCAAGTTCATCTGCCTTGCAGTTCCCTGGTACATCCCTGTGGCCCGGCACCCATGTCAGGTGAATATTGAACTGTTCAGCCATCTCGTTAATAGATCTGCGACAGTCGAGGGCAGTTTTTGAATTCAGAAATATAGTTTCCAGGGACTTGATAGCAGCCTGACTATCAGAGAAAATATTTGTACCGACTTTGGTCAGCACATAAATTTTCAGCCATTCCGCTACTTCATTTCTAGCTAAGATTTCTGCTTGGTAAACACTACAGTGATCAGGCAGACTTTTTGCAAGTGATATCACAAGTTCCTCCGAAAATACACCATAGCCCACTTAGTTGTTGTTGAGTTTGGAACAGTTTGTATATAAGCTATCGAAGCTCCTACGTCCTGGAATACCATTCCATTCTAATATATCAGGTATAAGAGTGAGATACTTCATGTACAAAAGTGGTTCAGTTATAGTGTAATCAACAATGCCCGGAAGGACAGGCATTATGTCTAGAATAACACTATGTCCGTAGGCATTTCCTGACCATAGTGACAGTTCCATGAGTCTAATCGCAGTACACGCGGCATATTGCACTGCTGTAATGTGTAGTAGAACTAAATGTAGTATAACATTTAGTGCAGGTGTGGTTCTCAGCGCACCAGTGATACATATAGCAGCCATTCGCTGAACCATATTTAGTACCCTCAAGAAGACGGGTGTAACTGTTGGTACCTTATTTCTCCTGGTAACAATAACTAGTTCCGTCTTGGTCGGGTTAACAATAAGACTATTATCGAAGGTCCATCTTACGGTTGTATGAAGGACCTGCTGTAGGATGCCTCTACGAGTTCTCTGATGCTTCCCTCTAACAGGTATTGTCACGTCATCTGCATAGGCAACAACTGCTCACACCGATGAGCCATTCCAAAGGAAAGATTATATGTGGAAGTACAAGCGGCTTGAAGCCTGCTTCGCTGATCTCTAAACAAATCACATCGAAAACTTCCCATAAATCTTTCAGTAAAAATCAGCGTCACTCACCTAACAAACCGATTGCGAACACCAGTAGCGATGAAAGCACCGATCACCACTAATCTACGACGATGGAATAAGCCAGCCTGTCTTACCAAGAAACGTAAGCCAATACATCTGAAATTCAAGTTAAAGTAATTGTTATTTCATACCAGAGCATACCTCTCCCAAGTAAGAGGGTGATGTAAAATGACGATTTTTACTCGTAAAAATCTTCGTACATAATTTCTTTATTTTATTTTTAGGGGCCACCTTAGTATACAAAAATTACCACACGGTTAATGGCCACGATATCACACCGTCACAGACTAAATTGTTTACAGCGAACATACATTTATACTCCTTGTCTATTACAGCCAACAAGGTAACATGATTGCATATGCTTTCCGTACAGCACGTGTTTTATTCCAGTGTGCATTATTTTTTGTGATATCTGGTGTAATTCTCATACACTCTATGTAGTGGCCCGTATCACCACCCCGATCGTGAGCAAATTACAATACGAAGTATCGCGACGCGAACTGCCAGCTCGACTTCAGAAGTCTTTTAGCTGGAAATTTTTAACGCCCGGAGGTATGACAGAGACTTCGGTCTACTGTTCAAACCACAGAAACTTTGGTCTAATGTTCAACCCACAGAGACTTCGGTCTACTGTTGAAACCACAGAGGCTTCGGTCTACTGTTCAAACCACAGAGACTTCGGTCTACTGTTCAAACCACAGAGACATCGGTCTACTGTTCAAGCCACAGAGACTTCGGTCTACTGTTCAAACCACAGAGACTTCGGTCCACTGTTCAACTCGTTGTTAGTCCAGTAGTATGTAATTAGAGAAATAGTTGGTAAGACGAAGAGTATCCCGAAAACTCCGCCGATCCCGAGAAAGCCGAATGCAGCAGCAAATCCCACGTTACATTCTATAACTAAATCTGAACTGATTTTCTTTAAATTGAGTAATGTTGGTCTCTGTATCAAGAAACTTCACCATGCTAAATTTCAAAACAATTGGATGTAAAATATAGCTTCTATCGGACTAAAGGCCAAATCGGACGTAAAATATATAATGGGAGGTATATCTAAATCTGAACTTATTTTCTTCATATTCGGTAATGTTGGTTCTTGAATCAAGAAACTCTACCGTGATAAATTTCAGAACAATTGGATATAAATACAGCTTCTACGTATAGGGCTAAAGGGCTCCAAACTACAAAATTTCAGCACGATCGGAGTGAAATTGCGACCTGTACTCAACGAACAACATAAGATGGGCAGACAGACGGACAGTCTGACAGAAGCGCTTAAAGGCCGAGTTAGGCAAACGTGGAGGGGCCACTTCGTCTGTGTTTCTCAAGCTGATTGCGACTGATAAACTATTACTATGTGTGGAATTACAGAGGATTCGGATAAGTAGTATAGAAGTTATTAGAGAATCAATATTTCACTAAATTTTAACCCTTTGTGCGGAAGGTACTAGAAGGAGTGGACCAATATGGCCCATCTTTGAACTTAGCCTGACATAGAAAAAAATATTATTACATACCAAATTTGAAGTCAATCCGTTACTGCTTTCGAGAATTATCGTGCGCTCCAGCCCGACAGACAGACAGACGGACGGACTCAAATGATTTAATGTCCTAAAACGGATTTCCGCCTAACATACTTAGAGTCTTAGGTCACTCCTTCGATGTGTTACACTTTTGGCTCGTAGCAAAAGATATATACCGTCCTCTCTAAAGTGAGGGTATAATGGAGTAATTAATAGTAATTTTGAGAAAAATTTTTGAGACAGGTAACTTTGGAGCTCTGTATCACAAAAACTACAATTAATTTTGAAAAACGGAAAATTCCCGCACAGTAGTAGATTTATTGTGCTAAATTTTGTGAAAATTGTAAGGGGTCGTTTTTTGATTTGGTCGAACTGATTTGGAATTATCCCACACCAAACACCAGGAAATAGTATATATATAAATCACTTCAACAAAATGTTATACATTTTGATATACATTTATTTATTTTTTTTTATTTATATGAATTACAGTACAAAGTAAATTTATATTCTAATTTGACGGTCCAGGGAAAAGTCGGGTTACAAAAACCATATGGCGAGATTTGCAGCGACAGACCAGAGCCTCTGGTGGGAATCGAATCCATGACCCTCAAACTCATAGGCGAGTACGCGACCTACATGTTACCAACCTTTGCGGGTATTATTACAACTAAAATTGTTTTTATTTGTATTTGGCTATCCATATATGCAACTAATCCCCTACAAAGTATCCCGATGCGTATGATTGATATTGATTTCGTTTGTGTTGTGGTGCGTATGTCTGTTATTTATATCAATATGACTCATACGTCATGTGACCAGGCCACACGATAGTAGGTACATAATTCATAATCAACATTCTAATAACAAATTGTATATATTAATAGAATCTCCCATATATTGATACGATATATATTCATCAGTCAGTGTTTTTCCAAATCCTATTGCAAAAGGGCATTGCCCGCTTTGATGAATTGTATAAACTGTGAATTTATTATAGGTTTGAAATGAATTTTTCTTTTTCTTAGGTATATGTTGTCATCATCTCCCCAAAACAATCCAAGTCATCATATGTCCTTCTTTGAAGCGTTGTACAATAATTTGTCAAACTGGACAACAGGTTGTAGGGATTATTTACACAGAAGTCCTATTATTCCAAAGGGGATGATCTAATTGCTAATGAATCAAATTAAATAGTCTTTCAAAGGAGGCAGACGTTTGTGTCTTTGTTTTGTCGTTATTTGTCAAAGGAAAACTGTGATAATTGAATCAATTTCCGTTTTAGTTTGATTAAATCCCTATGAAACAATTAGTAGTTATATTTTCCTGGAATTATTGTGAAGATATAAAAATATAATTAGAATTGAATTATCAAATTATGGTAATTAAATATTCGTGTACTGGAATATAGAAAAATATCTTATTTTATCTGGCAGAATAAGTGAAGAAAAAAGAAAATCTATATAATTTTATTTTATTAAGGAAAAAGTTGTGTGTGTATTCGATTCAATATTTTTCATCGACTGACATAATTTTCAAATAATAATAAAAAATATCAAATTGGCATGTATACCAGAGCAAATTCAGAATAACAACTTGTTTTACAGCGACCAGCAAATTATATTTTATATCAAAAAATAAAATATTAAAGGCGTTTGTGTAGTAAGAAAATTCGTTAATGGATTTTAATTAATTTCTAATTACTAAAATGATGAAACAAAATATTTTAAACAAAAGTTTGTGTGGAGTTACAAACTTAAAAAGCAAAGAAATGAAATTAGCGTTTTTTTATATAACAACATTACACAGTCTGTCGAATGATAGAGTTCAGAGATCGGCGGGGGTTCTGACTACCGGGAAAAGTTATATCGGTCAATAAGATGTTATAAATCTTCCGGCGATTCGCTGGGTCACGTCTAGAAATGGAGTTGAATTGATTTGAAGTTAGTAAGTATCATGTAGGGGAATTTGTCACATTTGGGGGGTCCTTCGTTTGTCATAACTTGAGAACGACTAGTCCGATTTTGCCGCAACAAATTTAGAAAAATTAGAAATCTAAAAATTTTTATAATTGCACTTCCACGGGTAAACAGAAGTTTAGTATCGGTCGTTAAAACTATTAGAAAAAATTTGATTTTTTTATTTGGGGCCTCAATCCAAAGATGACACACTGACTCTACAAAAGCGTAATCAGACCCGTTTTAACCTACGCATCAGTAGTATGGTGGTAGTTGTTGAGTGTGAAAGCCTGATACGAGACAGACAATCTTGGATTGATGGAAACCTAGCGCAGACATTCGCTGGAACGTGCTCTTATACAGATGGTTCGAAAATATGGGAAAGGACGGGGCTGGGACTTTATATCGAAGAACCGGAAACCGAACTTTTATTCCGCCTACCAGACCATAACACGGTCTTACAAGCGGAAGTCCGAGCAATTACAGAGTGTGTGGGCTGGCTTATCGCTAACATAAGAACAACAAATGTAAATATTTTTGCAGATAGGCAAATGCCTATCAAGGCAATAACGTCTAGAACAGTTAAATCAAGAACAGTTTTGGATTGTAAAATGGCGATTAATGCTTACTCTGAATACGGCACAAATGCATAATATGGGTGCCTGGTCATCACGGAGTAAGAGGAAATGAGAAAGCAAATGCCAAACGACTCTTTACCCGATTTGACCGAACTTAGGGGCGTAGACTAGATTTCCGCCAAAAATTTTTGGGGTCTCTTAGGAAACTCCATCGATTTCCTTTAATATAAATTATATCCTGGATTTATCGTGCTTATAATTAAAAACATATGGTCCAAATACTGTTCATAAATAATGTTCTCTTTAAAAAAAATGAAAAATTTCGTAAAATTACCCTCTCTAATCGTGAATAACATCGGTTCTATCAGAGCCATAATCACAATTGGTACAGTTTTAAGCAGAATAGCGAGTTCTAGCTTTACATATGAAAAATGTCAGCCTTTAGTCCATGAACAGACTAAGATGGAATTAGTTTTTTTTCACCACGAACAGTTACACCTGTCTCCTAGGCAACCGCTGGGGTCTGAACCCGAGTGTAGCAGAAATTCACCTTCTGCGCGATATTAAACAAATTTCAGCAAATGGCTGCTAGAACGAACTAAATGTTATACTACATTTAAAGCCGCCAGACATTATAGCAATGAAACTGGAACTGTCACTATTGTCAGGAATTGGCTACGGATATAGTGTTTTTCTAGACACAATGCATAATATTCCGGGCATTGTTGATTACTCTATGACTGAATCATTTTTTGACAAGAAGTATTTTAGTCGTATACCTTATAGATCAGAATGGAATGGTCGTAACCCAGGACAGAGGAGATTCGTTAACTTCTCAAACTCGAAAACAAGTGGAATTTGTTGTCTAAATTCTGAGGAACTTGAGCTATCCATTGGCTGCAAAATGGCTGCCTGATCACTGTATTGTTCAACAGGCTATTATCTTAGCTATTAAAGAGCTAGCGGAATGGCTGAAAATTAATGTTCTGACCAAAGTCGGTATCAGTATTTTGTCTGATAGTCAGGCTGCTAACAAGTCCCTTGAAACTAACGGGTTTTCCAATAAGAGTGATATGTTTTCTTTGCAAAAAAAATAATTTTAAGGAAATTCAAAAGTTTTTTATTTAATGTGAAGTACAATCGATACAATTAAGTTCTAAATAAAACGTCATTCAAATGGCCTCCACGACTTCTTCTGCAGGAACGAATTCGATGAACCCAATTATCGAGCACTTTTCCCACTAAATCAATATTGACTTGTAAAGCTTGAAGAGAGTCTGGTTTATTTAGGAAGACCAATGACTTCAAATAACCCCACAATAAATAGTCTAATGGTGTTAAATCACAACTTCTTGGGGCCATTTAATATCACAATTTCTTGAAATAATCGAATCTCCACACTTTTCTCGCAACAATTCAATTGTTTCATTTGCTGTGTGGCACGTAGCCACAATCAGTCAATGGCAATATATATATAAAAATATTGCTCATGCGTGTCAAGGTCGTAGGTCGAGTGGAAAGTGTTTTTTTGGATTTTTAAAAAATGGACTTAGCATCATTTTCAAATGTGAACGGAAAGTTTATTTTTGCTTTAGCTCCTTAACGGTACGTCGGATCTGGAATTGGTCAATGGCAAAAAGATATCTCTTAATGAGGGCTAAAATATTGCACATGGGTGTCAAGGTTGTAGATCGACAGGAAAGTGTTTTTTTTTTAATTTAAAAAAAAATTGACTTAGCGCACGAAAAGTTGCAATTGGAGAACGATTATTTTGATAATAAAACTGAATAATTTGTAAACGTTTTTCTTGCTTATATCTCTCCATGATGAAATTGTAAATGATGAAAAACAAATGACAGATCATGACATAT
Organism: Eudasyphora cyanicolor; assembly: GCA_963930755.1. Taxonomy (NCBI): domain Eukaryota; kingdom Metazoa; phylum Arthropoda; class Insecta; order Diptera; family Muscidae; genus Eudasyphora; species Eudasyphora cyanicolor. Next base: position 260,034,933 of record OZ005736.1, read on the forward strand.
TACAAATGGCCGAAACGTCACTTCAAAATCATATCATCCCTATTGGAAAACTCGTTATATTCCCGAATTCAGAAAACTGCCCAAGACTTTTGCAGATCTCTTATCGAGATGGCTGAACAGTTCAATAGTAACCTGCTATGGGAAGGCAGATAAACTTCCAAGACTACGAACTACCCTACACGCTCCAGGGAATGTAGAACATATGGGCATGCCTCTAGCGACCTTCTTCTTCTTCTTCTTTAGAGATAGTGCCCTTGCGGCAACAAATGACAGGTGGTCACTAGTCACAAACTGCATACATTCCAGGCTGATGTGCCCCACATATACTCCAAATGCACTGCTGCCGTTGTCGAGACCGGAAGTCTTTAAGTTTAGGTTTAGGTTAGGGTGGCAGCCGTATTTTGTTACCAGCTCACATAGACCAGTTTAGGTCCCTAATGTTACCACGGTCTGAGATGCCCCTCATCGAAACCAACCTATTTGATATACACATTTATCGACAGTACGAATATCGGTACCGCAAAGATCTCCTAGACTGCCTAGAAAGGCCGACCCCAGTTTGTCGTCTTTTACGTAAAGCGGGACAGTCGCATAGCAAGTGCTCAATGCTCTCCACTTCTTCCTCATCTCCGCAGCTCCTGCAGAAGTCATTGGGGTCAATAACCAATCTTTTGGACTGAACTGATGTTAACGTATACAATATTTTCCTCTCTAGTGCGAGGAGATATTTTGACCTTCTCAGGCCAGATTTGTCTAGCTACCCTGCAGGTGCCGATTTCTGTCCATCTTTCGTTGGACGGCCTGATTACCTCTTGCCTAAGCCAAATCTTGCACGTGGACAGTGGCGCACCAATATATGCAAATTCTTCGAGAATTTGTAATGTCGTCCCTTTCCAAGCAAGTTCATCGGCTTTGCAGTTCCCCGGGTTGGTAACACAAGGGACTACAAAAAATGCAACATTTTCGTTGTCCTTTTCCCGAAAACTGAACTTTTATACCACATTTTGGAATTTAGAAATAGGAGTATATTTAATTTGAGGGACTCGAGTTCCACTTAAAAAGGGAAAATATTTTTCTGAACTTCACGTCGACGGGCAACACTTTTTTCCGAAACGAAATCACCCTAAATGAGCCGGTTTTACAGGCTGCCACTCTTAACCTAACATACCCTAAAGAATACCATAAAAGTCACGGTAGCGTTTTTATTATTTCATAATTTGTAGTATAATTTTTAAATATTATAGATGACGAAAATTGGTTTAAAATATGTTTCTGCACATATTCGGTTGGAAAACATTCCCCTGAAATATTTTTTTTTGGCCTTTTACCGGGGCTAAATACACTGAAAGTGTACCACAAAAAGTAAAAAGGGAGTACGACATTTATAAAAAAGTAATCAGATAGACTTTTTCGGGTAATTTAATTTAGCCATGTTAATTAAATATATTAATCTGCTCATATCTAAAGAGAGAGGATTTAACTGCAATAAGTTTTATAAAACATAAATTAATAAATTTAATTTAAAAACATCCTTATATTATTTAAGAACTCTATATAACATTAAAGTGTACCACAAAAATTGGGTTAGCAAATTTATTATCCCCTCACCTTAGGAGGAGGGTATATATTAGGGATGTAACGAAAGTGACTTTAGCGAAAGCAATTTCGACAGCGAATATAGAAATATATTTCTTGCGAATGCGAATGCGAAAGCGAATAGTGAAATGTGCATGTTTACGAAAGCGAATGCGAATAGTAGTTTGACCCTTTAGTACCAACAAATTTAAGGAACTGAATTGACACTTTTCCAGGATATTCAAGTATTAAGAATGTTTTGCATATTTTTACCTCCTGTTACTACAAGGACAAACATATTTTTTCAACTATTTTGAAGAGAAGTGGCAGAGGTTTTCACTGGTATTAATATCTTCAAATTGTGAAGGGAATAAGGAGTTTTAACACTTTTAACAAATGGAAGAGAATACTGAAATATATTTTTGCGAAAGCGAATAATCCAAAGATGGTTTTTGCGAATGCGAAAGCGAATGTTCAAATGATGCGAATAATTGCCGTTCGCATATGCGTTCGACGGATATCCGTTTTGGGTCATTTTAAGTCGAATGAACAATGTCCGTCCGTCTGTCTACCTGTCTGCTGGCTGGTGCGCACGATAACTCTCGAAAGGAGCAACCGATTGACAAATTTGGGATGTGGTATTATTTTATTCGATCTCCGGCTAAGTTCGAAGATGGGCCATATTGGTCCACTCCTTCTAGCACCTCCCCCACAAAGGGTTAACATTTCTTGAAATATTGATTACTTCTATACTACTTATTTGATTCCTCTGAAATTCTACACATAGTATTCGTTTATAAGTCACTATTACCTCGAAAAAAAATAGGCGAAGCTGCCACGCCCCTTTTGTTACCTCCCACACAAATGGACAATTTTGAACCAAAAGTTAATAGCTTATAACTTTATAACCAGTGCATACAAAGACTTGAAATTTTATACAGTGAAATTGTTTAATAGTACATACAATGGGCATTATTGCCACGCTCCTTTTGGTACCTCCCACACAAATGGACCATTTTATACCAGAAGTTACCAGCTTATAACTTTAATACCAGTGCATACAAATATTGGAAATTTTGTACAGTGTAATGCTTTTATAGTACCCAGAGTCCAGAGAAAAATGGGCGTTATTGGCCCGCCCCCGTTAGTACCTCCCACACAAATGAACCTTTTTGTACCAAAAGTTAACACCTTTTAACTTTAATACCAGTAAATACTTTAAAGTTGGAAAACCCTTTAGTATAGAAGGTAATAAAGGATTAATATTTTACTAAAAGTTAATCCTTTGTGGGGGAGGTACTAGAAGTAGTGGAGCAATGTGGCTAATCTTCGAAATTAGCCGGAGATAGAGAAAAAATATTACCGCATACCAAATTTGAAGTCAATCGGTTAAACCTTTCGAGAGTTATTGAGCGCACCAGCCTGCAGACAGACAGACGGACGGATGGACGGACGGACATTGCTCATATAACTCACACTCATATAACTCAACTGACTGACTGGTCTTAGGTCACTCCTTCGATGTGTTACACTTTTGGCTCATTACAAATGGTATATGCCCTCCTCTCTCTCTAAGGTGAGGGGCTAAAACACAGAGCAGTCCTGCTATAATATTATAAAGAAAATTATAATCTTAATTTTTGAGGTTCGCCTAAAGACTATTTTCATTTCGGTAAATATTAATTAAATTTATTTCAGTAAAATGCTATCTTTCTAAAGTTTGGGCAGAACCGGAACATATCTGAACAGGGCTTTGTTTGATCAATAAACACCACCGTTCATTCTCTTGTAAGATTTTCTATAAAAATGTTTTTTATTCAAAGATTTCTTTGTTATAAACTAAACATAATAATTAATTGTGTTTGTAATTCATTAAGAATACATATAATACAAAAGTCCTCCTTTCCGTAAGCTGTCCTCCCACACAATTACCTTTTTTTCGCAACGAAAAAATCCCAAAATTTCCATTTAGTAATCTTGTGTAATAAATGAAGCATTGTTAAACTGTTGACATGCAACAACAACAAAAAATTAATATTCTAACAATATTCAATTCAGGCTAGTTTTTAAAAATTCCCTCCCCCCCCTCTCCTTTGCTATGTTATTGTCATTTTCTTTATATTCGTCTTCATTGATGCTGAGAAAATAATATTTGTAATGTTCCTTGCAAAAGCAGAGCTACACGTGCAGTGGCTGCGACAAAGGGAACCCCCCCACCCCGCCCCACTTCATGGCATTAAAGTGATTAGGATTAACAACAACAGGGTGAGGTGAACAATTACAATGAACTCTCACAGGGTGAGACACAAACAGCAGCTCTCTTGATATATGTATATGTGGATGAGTGTTGTGGATGAGTGAGTTTGAGAGAGTCAAATTGTCTTTGGAAAGAACCTTTGAGATAGAAGAAAAAATAGGTTAAAAAGTGAAAGAGGAAATTAAAACACGTGGACGGGTGTAACGGAATAGAAAATAATGCCAGCATTAGACAATAACAGGCCACAAATATAAATGAGAGCAAACCGAGAGAGCGAAAGAGAGCGCTCCTGTGGGGAGATATAAACACATACATATAGGTGAGGAGTAATAACAAAGAGTCGTACAAATGAAAGCCTTAATAAGTGAAAGTGTAGTGAAAATGTATTGAGTGCAGTGTTGCCGTTTTTTTGGGTTTTTCTACCAAAATTGGTAGAATTTTTTTAGTTTGGTAGAATGGAAGAGTCAATGTAAATTTGGTAGTTTTAAGACTCGTCGAAACAGAATGTACAAGTAACATAATAACATAAATGTTAAATAACTAAACAAGTAAGAAAGTTCAGTCGGGAAAATCGACTTATGAATCCCCTCACTACAAGTCCTAAAGAATATTCGTAAATTTATTTATTTTTTGTTTGTTTTCAATAAATTGTTATCAATTTAAATTGCATTTAATAAATTTTAAGTATACACTGATATTAAAGTTATAAGCCGTTAACTATTGCTTAAAAATGGTACATTATTGTGCGAGGTACCGAAAAGGGAGAGCCAATGACGACCACTTTTCACTAGACTGTAGGTACTATAAAAACATTACACTGTACAAAATTACAAGTATTTGTATGTACTGGTATTAAAGTTATAAGCTGTTAAATGCTAGTGCTAAAATAGTCACTTTGTGTGGGAGGTACCAAAAGGGGCGTGTCAACTTCGCCCATATTTAAATGCACTGTAGGTACTATAAAAACATTACACTGTACAAAATTTCAGGTATTTATATCGACTGATATTAAAGCTGTAGCAGTTAATTTTGTGGGAGGTACCAAAAGGGAGTATACTCGTATAGCACTATATACATAAATGCCAAATCTGAATCGATTTTCTCAAAATTCAACACCGTACGTTCTTGATGCAAAAAATTTGACTGTGCCAAAATTAATCAGAATTTTGTCCAGAATTTCAGCCTGTACGGACGGACGGACGGACGGACGGACAGACGGACAAACATTGTTGGGGATTCTGAGTTGATGCGTATACTTCAAGGTAGATCTACAGGGTTTTCCAACAAGAGTTGTTATTTTGAATCACCCGGTATTTCGGTAGCTGTCACTTTTGAAGCTTTTATTCTTTGACATTTGATAAGTAGAATCTACGCCATTACTAAAAATGGAACGATGCACGATTCAACCACGCATTGAAATTATTAAAATTTGAAAAATCGCAAATCATCGAAAAATCATCTTTCCACCTCGGTGGCTACGTCAACAAGACGATTATGTCGACCATTTTATGGTCGACATAATCGTCCATCAGAGCAATTAATTCGGTTAACCATGGATGGTTTTCGCACTACGTTTACTCTATGTGATAATACGCATCCGCAGAGACGTCGAACAGTGCGCACCGAAGAAACAATTGCCGCTGTAGAGCAAAGTGTTGAAGAGGACCCGCATGAATCGATTCGCCACCGTGCACAGCAATTGGAGCTGTGGAGAGCTAATGGAGACCGGTATAGAGCCATGATAACCGACTATTTTGTTCCCGAATTGGATGGCATGAATGTGGATGAGTTGTGGTTCCAACAAGACGGCGCTACATGCCACACAGCGCACGTCACAATCGATTTATTGAAGGAAACATTCGATGAGCGCATAATTTCGCGGAATGGACCTGTCAATTGGCCACCAAGATCGTGTGATTTGACACCATTGGATTATTTTCTTTGGGGATATGTGAAGTCGCTCTTCTACGCCAACAAACCAGAAACGTTAGGGGAATTGGAAGCCAACATTCATGGCGTTATTGCCGACATACGGCCCCATATGCTCGAAAAAGTGGTTGAAAATTGGACCTGTAGAATTGGCTTTATTCGAGCCAGCCGCGGCGGCCACATGCCCGAAATCATATTTAAACATTAATGGCATAAAATTATCCTTCCAATAAAGCCAAATTGATGGACCTTAAAACGATTTTCTTGTGTTTTATTTCAATTCGAAGCTCTATACCCCTAAAAAAAACACGCGTTAGAACGAAATTTGTTATTATTGTTATTGGAGTCAATATTAGTTTAGCCACAGAATAATATTAAAAAAGTGGGCGGGGGCCAAAGTGGTATTATTTAAAATTTGCATATCTCAAAGAATGTTGATCGTACAAGAACGAAACTTGGTACATACTCGTATGTTAGTGGAGCAATTATAAGAACGATATTTAGTTTGTACGTTATTGGAGTACATTTTAATAATTTCATAAAAAGTGGGCGGCATAGGATTAATGGGCGTGGCAATGTTTAAATATTGAATATCTCGGAAACTGTTTATAGCAGAAGAACGAAATTTGTTTTGAATTTTATTGGTATTTTTCAAAAGTGGTCGGGATGGAATTAGTGGTCTTGGCATTATTTAATGAAATAATATCAGCAATTTCACCAAAAGTGGGAGGGAAAAAAATAAATGGGCGTGTCATACGTGATATGTTTTAAGGTGAATAGCACAAAAACATCTAGATCAACTTATTTTTTGTATTGTTACTAGGTCATATAAACTTTTTAAATAAATAAAAACAGCGGATTTGATTTAAATCGGCCGCTTTATCAACTGAAATTTGATTGAATCACTGCAAGTTTCTGAAATTCTTTATTCTGACTTTGATGGTAAAAAAACACAGTATAGATCAACAAGTCTATCTGATTGCAAAGTATTTTAGATTGAATTTCTGTATTGGAGCTCAGAGAAACCACGAAGGTGAAGGGTAATAAATAAATTTGGGTATTTGCTAGTAAATATATAATATTTAAAAAGCATGTATTCCAAATATATTTTCTTAAATTCAAACATATCAAAAACGGCGATACAAGTATGTACAAGTGCATATTTACATTGCTCACAAAGTGAGGATATACCTTAGTCAGTTTACCCGACTGAAATTTCTTACTTGTTACCACTTTCAAATTGATACAATATTCGAAATGGAAATGAGCATTTTAATTCCAACTTTTGTTACACAAATTCCTATGGGATTTTAGGAATATTTTTTGCGATTTCAATTGGAATGTTGTCTACTCTATCCCAAACAGGTATTTGGTGCGTATGTAAATATTCCGTTGGCATCCCTTATACGCCTGCGTGTACAACAAAGGTAAATCGAGCAGTGATTTCTTTAAAATGCTCTCTCATTCGCACAGTCACCGTAACGGTTTAGTCATTGGGCTCTTACACACTCTCGCTCTCCGTCTCTCTATATATCGCGCGCGCTGTGTGTTTACCGTTCTCTTGTGTTGTGGCTATATGTACGAGTATGTTGTTGTTATTGTGCCATAAGGTGTTTCTTGAAAGCAAGACAGGACAAACCGCGTATATAGAGTTTTTCAAGAGTGATTTTCACTTTAGTTTGTGTTTAAAACTCGCTCTGTTCAAAACTTTCGTCGGTATAACAATAAGTAAAACCGCACACACACAATATTATTACAAAATAAAAAAATCTGTGAAAAAAATCTATAAGACTTTTACTGAAAATCTAAAATAAACAAAAACAAACTGCCAAAACTAAATGCTAAATAGAATCAGAAAAATGAAAATGAAAATCTTTTGAATCCTTTAAAAAATGTCAAAAAGAAAAACAATGACATTTGAGTGCTAATAAAAATAGTGAGAATTTTCCTAAAGACCTTTTTTGGGTAGTTTTTAAAAATGTGAAATCATTTCAATATAGTGATGGTTTGTGTTGTTATTTTTGTTTTCGTTTCTTACTTTGCAATTTACAGTTGTTGCAAAAAAAAAGGAATAAAATTGTGACCTAAATCCCTTTATATATATGCTCAAACATACATATACCAACATACATGTATATATAGACATTCTAATAAAAAGAACAACAAATTTAACAACAGCCATAATAATAAAACAAGTGTGGTGAGAAAAAAGAAGAAACAAATAAATAACTAGTCCAGACCTACAAAAATGTAAAAGTGTACATAAAAGTGTTGTTTTATTTTTACCTACCCAAAAAAAAAACGAGGCTTCAATATCAGTGAAAACAAATTCTTCCCCGAGAATATCAACGAAAGTGAAAGTGAACTACGGCGACAACAACAATATTTTTGCCATTGTTTGCCTCAGTGAAATACCAGCAGAGTTAGCGACGAGCAGCATCAGCAGCAGCAGTGGAAGTGACAGCAGAAAAGGTAATAAAAAAATCACACACAGACCCGTAAAGCAAAGGCACGCACGGTATGGTTGTGGTCAAAATTATAGCAGGATTAAAAAATATTACATGAAAAAATAATATATACGAAGGCGGTCCCATAATTAGCCGACTTGACTTGAAAAAAATTACTTTCGTGAAAATTGAGGTCCTTCTAAAACATATGTTTTAAGTTTCAAGGTGCCACGTTGTGTAGTTTTTTAGCACTCAAAAGTAAACAATCTCAGTAAATTTGTAAACCTGGAAGAAATTAGTCACCGATATGTAATCCAATACTCTCATTTAAAAAAGATCTCAGTCCAACCTATATTACAACCGAGCTAGATTCTATGTTGGGGGAGTCTGTTCCTTCATTTACAACTATAAAATATTGGATGGCAGAGTTTAAACGAGCCGTACAAGCCGCCAAGTCGAACACCGTGGTTGTCGACCAATTGAGGTGTCCACACCAGAAATGGTTAAAAATCCATAAAATGGAATTGGTTGAAGGTTCGAGAGCCAGCTGAAGTCACGGGCATTTCAAAAGGTGATACACATCGCTTATTGATGGAAAATTTGATGCTGAGAAAGCTGTGCGCAAGATGGGTGCCGCGTTTGCTCATAATCAAGACGAGTTCACACATCCACGATTGCGAAGGCCAAAATCAATGAATTAAAGTTAGAATTGCTTCAGCACGCCCTTATTCGCCAGATTTAGCTCCCTCGAATTATTTTTTGTTTCCAAACATGAATGGCTAGGCGGAAAAAGATTTGCCAGCAATGAAGAGGTTGAGGTTGCTGGATATTTTCAGGGTCTAGACAATTCTTACTATAAACATGGTATCGAAGCTTTGAAAATCGCTGGAAAAAGTTTATTGAGCTAATTATGTTTAGAAATAAAGAAAAATTTTCTTAAATTTGTTGTGTTTTCTTTGTTAGGTCGGCTAATTTTTTGGACCACCCCCGTATTAAATGGACTGTAAATGCTAATATCTTTTTTACAATCTGTGAAGATTTACTTAAACATGAAAATGGATATAATTTAGGTTATAATAGGCTAGGTTAGGTTAGGTTGAAAGAGGGACATGCCCTGCATTCAGTGGACCGGCATATTGTACGCTCCTTAATTACTTTAACAAGTGAGAAAGTTCAGACGGGTAAAGGGACTTACGAATCCACTCACCTTCAGTCGGAAAAAACATTCGAAAATGTATTTATTTTTTTGTTTTAATTAAATTACTATCAATTTAATTTTCTTTCATGTAAGTTTGCATTGGTATCAAGGTTATAAGCTATTACGAGTAACTTTTGTTGCAAAATAGTCCATTTGTGTGGGAGGTACCAAAAGGGGCCCACCAAAGACGCCCAATTTTTACTGAATTACATTTTTGTTCAAAATGGTATGTTTGTGTGGGCGGTACCAAAAGCGGTGGCGATACTTCGCCCATTTTTCTCTAGGTGATAGCGACGGATTAACTATTACTATGTGAGGAATTACAGATGATTCGGATAAGTCGCATAGAATTAAAGAGAATCAGTATATCACCAAATTTTAACCCTTTGCGAGGGAGGTACAAGAGGGAGCCTGAGATAGAAAAAAATATTATCACATACCGAATTTGAAGTCAATCCGTTACTCCTTTCGAGAGTTGTCGTCGCTCCAGCCAGACAGATAGACGGACGGACGGAAATTGCTCAAATAACTTGAAATGTCCTTAAACGGATTTCCGCCGAACATACTTAGGGTCTTAGGTCACTCCTTCGATGTGTTACACTTTACGGCAGTAGAAAATGATATACTTATATTTATTATCTTAAAAAAATTAGTACATTTTTGTTTTTGCACTCAGGCTCAAGATCGTTATTGTTGTTTTCAGTAAGTGAAAACAACTTTGTTAAAACTTAAAGAAGAAGTAAGTGACATGTATTGGGGGCGGTTGTAATGGTTGGATAGACAGATCTGTTTCGGGAGCCACCAAACTCTCATTATCAATATCCTTATTACAACGATTACTTCAGTCGAAATTATTAAATATATACGCACAGCCAAGTATCATTAAACGAGAACTGTTTGCTAAAAGCGCATATCTCCAAAAAAAGACAATTCAGTAATCATCATCCCTCGTACATGCACCAATACACTGTGGTACCGAGTATTATGACTTTGTGCATTTGTTTGTAACGCCGAAAGAACAAAGAGATAGACCCATTTATTATACCGATTATACCGATTTATTATACCGATCGGCATAGAATCACTTTTTGAGTCGATTTGGCCAAGTGATAAAAGTGCAGGTCGCATATATGAGGCTATCTTTACGAAAATTGGTACAGATGCATGCCTTGGACTAGGAACGTTCCCTATCGTAAATGGGGCATATCTGTCCATGTTTGGATATTGGCCCCATATAAAGCTCCCCACCGATGCCACTTCTTGACACTCTAGAAAACAAATTTTTCAATGGATCTGGCTGAAAATTTAAGAATTTACACTTTACTTTAGACCTAATCGTACATACTAAAAATGGGGAACATCGGCCCATGCTTTGATATAGCCGCCATATAAAGGTCCCCACCGATGTTACTTCTGGACACTCTAAAGAACTAATTTTTGAATGGTTCAGGCTGAAATTTAAGAATTTACACTTTATGTTGGACTTATAGTCCATAGTAAAAATGGGACACATCGGACATGTTTTTGTATATCCCCCATATAAAAGTCCCCACCTATGTCACTTCTTGACGCTCTACAGAAAGGATTCTTCAATTGATCTGGGTGAAATTTAAGAATTCCTACTAAATAGTATACCTAATCGTCTCTAGTAAAAATGGGGAACATCGGTCCATATTCTGATATAGCTCCCATATAAAGGTCCCACCGATGTCACTTCTTGACGATCTAGAAGAAACATTTTACAATCTGGCTGAAATTTGAGAATTTATACTTTATATTGTACTTAATCGTTCCTACTAGAAATGGGAAACAACGGTCCATATTGTGATATTGCTCCCATTTAAAGGTCCCTCCCGATTAGACATCTTAACGTTCTGGAGGACGCATTTTTAACCCATATTGAATTAAATCGTCTCTAGTGAAAATGGAGTGTATCGGTCCGTGTTTTGATAAGTATTAGTCCCTCATGAAGGATAAGTTTTTTAACATGTGTGTCTGCAATTTAGAAATGAACTCTATATTACCTGCAACTGTTAATAGCATCCGTGTATTTGTTGGCAAACAATGGTGGAGGGTATTATAAAGTCGCCCCCACCCGATATTAGTCTTTCCTTACTGTTTTCACTTAGCATCGTTTAGAATGGAGGTATCGATATGTATATGGGGCCAATAGCTAAATCCGAACAGTTTTTTTTCAAATTTGGCAATGTTGCTCCCTAGATCAATAAACTCTACCATGCTAAATTTCAAAACGATTGGATGTAAAGTACAGCTTCTATAGGTCTTAAGGGCCAAATCGTACGAAACATATATGGGCATTTCCGCCGAATGGTCAACCAGGGCCGAAAAATAAAATGTTGGTAATCATCGTATTTTATTGTGAATAATTATAAAAAAAAATGCATACAAAATGTCTAATTTTTTGAAATATAATGATTTCATAGCATATCTCAGTTGTTTTCATGAGAAAATTTGCCTAAAAACAGAAAAATTTTATTTTTTCCATTTGAAGCTACTTTTACAGACATTTTTATATTTAACTAGCTGGCCCCGGTCCACTTCGTTGCCCCAGACTTCAGATTTCCGACTCCGTCCATTTTTGGATCAATCACGAATACCGCCATCAAATGCATATACATAAAATAACAGCACTCTCTTTAACAAATTTTTCGAGATATATTCCAAAAAATGGGTCATATGGGCAGGGTCACGCCATTTGGTCCGATCCCGCCCATTTTTTAACCAATTACGTAGACTGCCATCAAATGCATATTCACAAAATTACAGCACTCTCGCTAAAAAATTGTGCAAGATATGTGCCTCAATTTCGAAATTTGGCTTATATAGGCGGGGCCACGCCAATTAGTCTGATCCGTCCCATTTCCTGACCAATCACGTAGACTGCCACCAGATACATATAAACAATATACAGCGCTGATTTAAACAAATTGTGCAAGATATCTCAATTTCAAAATTACGTTTATATGGGCGGGACCACGCCCATTGGTTGAATCACACCCTTTTTTGTTTAATCACGTAGACTGCATGAGATGCACAAAATTACAGCACTCTCGCTAACAAAATGCGGTGCCACGTCCATTGGTCTGATCCCGCCCATTTTTGGAGCAATCACGTAGACTGTCATCAGATACATATAAACAAAACTGCAGCACTCTCGATAATAAATTTTGCAAGATATCTCAATTTCAAAATTTGGTTTATATGGGCGGGGCCACGCCCATTGATCCGATACCGCCACTTTTTAGACCATTCACGTAGGCTATCACCCGATACATATGCAAAAAATTAGAGCACTATCGCTAACAAATTGTGCATGGTATCTCAATTTCAAAATTTGGCTTATATGGGCGGTGCCACGCCCATTGGTTCGATCCCGCTCATTTTTGGACCAATCACGTAGACTCCCACCAGATATATATGCACACAATTACAGCACTCTCGGTAAAAAATTAAGGAAGATATATCAATTTCAAAATTTAGCTTATATGGGCGGGCCACGACCATTAGTGTGACCCCGCCCATTTTTGGCCAATAACGTAGACTGCCACCAGATATATATACACATAATTCCAGCACTCTCGCTAACAAATTGTGCAAAATATCTCAATTTAACAATTTGGCTTATATGGGCGGGGCCACTCCTATTGGTACGAACCCGCCCTTTTTTGGACCAATCACGTAGATCGCCAACGGATATATATATACACAAAATTCCAGGTCTCTCGCTAAAAAATTGTGCAAGATGACATTTTTAAAATTTAGCTGATACGGGCGGTGCAACGCCCATTGGTCATATCCCGCCCATTTTTGGACCAATTACGTAGAATGCCACCAGATACATATACACAACATTGCAGCACTCTCGCTAGCAAATTGTGCAAGATATCTCAATTCAAAAATTTGACTTATATGGGCGGGGCCACGCCCAATGGTCCGATCCCGCCCATTTTTTAACCAATCACGTAAACTACCAATAGGTACATATACACAGAATTACAACACTCTCTTATGAATTGTGAAAAGTATCTAAATTTCAAAATTTGGCTTATATGGGCGGTGCCACGCCCATTTGTTCGTTTCCGCCCATTTATAAACCAATCATGTAAACTGCAACCAGATACATATGCACAAAATTACAGCACTCTCGCTAGCAAATTGTGCAAGTTAATTCAATTTCAAAATTTGGCTTATATGGGCGGGGCCAAGCCCATTCGTCCGATTCAGCCCATTTTTGGACCAATCACGTAGACTACCACCAGATACATATCCACAAAACAACAGCACTCTCGCTAAGAAATTGTGCAACATAAGTCAATTTCAAAATTTGGCTTATATGGGCGGTGCCACGCCCATATAAGCCAAATCGATCCCGCGGTGCCACGCCCATTGGTCCTATCCCGCCCATTTTTGGACGAATCAGGTAGACTGCCACCAGATACATATGTACAACATTACAGCACTGTAGCTAAAAAATTGTGCAAGATATATCAATTTCAAAATTTGGCTTATATGGGCGGGGCCACGCCCATTGGTCCGATCCCGCCCATTTTTGGACCAATCACGTAAGTCGCCAGCAGATATATATACACAAAATTACAGCTCTCTTGCTAACAAATTGTGCAAGGTATCTCGATTTCAAAATTTAGCTTAAAGGGGCGGGGCAACGCCCATTAGTCTGACCACACCCATTTTTGGACCAATCACGTAGGCTGCCTCCAGATATATATATATATACAAAATTTCAGTTCACTCGCTAAAAAATTGTGCAAGATATCTCGATTTCAAAATTTGGCTTAAAGGGGCGGGGCCACGCCCATTAGTCCAACCCCGCCTATTTTTGGACCAATCACGTAGGTCGCCAACAGATATATATAAACAAAATTACAGTTCTCTAACAAATTGTGCAAGATATCTCAAATTCAAAATTTGGCTTATATGGGCGGGGCCACGCCCATTGGTCCGATCCCGCCCATTTTTGGATCAATCACGTAGACTGCCACCAGATACATATGTACAAAATTGCAGCACTCTCGCTATTAAATTGTGCAAGATATCTCAATTTTAAAATTTGTCTTATGTAGGCGGGGCCACGCCCACTTCATATATCGAAAATTAAAGTACCCTATTTTCACCACGCCCCACACATGTACATTCTGTGAAAATTTCAAGAAGATCGGTTCAGTCGTTTAGACGTCTATACGGTACAAACAAACCAACAAACCAACAAACAAACAAACCAACAAACAAACAAACACACATTCTTCTTTATATATATAGATTATTTTACATATAAAAACATATGTTATGCTTGCACTCTTTCTACAAAATTTCTCTATTACAATCAATTAAGAAGAGAAAAATGCAAGGAGACCAAAAAAAAGTTTGATTAACGATTAATTTAACGGTTAAAACAGATGGAAAAATCGTAAGTTCGCGACAGGCACCTAAGCCAATTAGAAAAAAACCAATAGAGGTAATTTATTGTGTAAATACTCGATAGAAAGCTACATTAATCCTCTTCTAAAATAAATTAATATCTTTTGAATATTCCGTTCCTTTTCGCTGATTTTTGCATGTTTCTAGATTCAGCCAAAGTTGACTTATATTTCGCGTACGTTAGTGACCACATGTTTATTGCTATCATTATGAAAACTAAAACTCGATGAAACCAATATTTTGCACCTAACATAGAGCTACCAATATGCTATCAAATCACAAAAAAAAAATGCGGGGACAATTTTTGTTTTCTATATTTTTTGTACATCAAAAGCGTACGAAGGTACATTCGCGACCCGCGGAAATGCCCATACATGGGAGCTATATCGAAATCTGAACAGATTTCAAACAATTTCAATAGGGTTCTTTCCAGGAGCAAAAGACTCCTAAATGCAAAATTTCAGCACGATCGGTGTGAAATTGCGACCTGTACTCAAAGAACAACGGACAGATGGACGGACGGAACAGTCGATCGGTATGCTTTAAGAAGTATTTCTAAGTATTACAAACATCTGCCAAGAAACAAACATATAATACCCTGTACCACAGTGTGGTGAAGGATATAAAAACCACTGTGTTGCAATAAAAGTGCATTGTGGGGACTTATAGCGATTTTTTACAAAGAATATTATTTTGTCGAATACATTATCCAAAAAAATCCATCCATTTCTACGACTTTTGATACATCTTTATTTTTGGAGGGGGATTTTCAGGGATAAGGTGATGAGCGGGGTGTCGAGTGTTTTTGGTTAAATACTTCTTGAAGTGTCGCCTTTAATTTCTTCCTTGACATGAAACATCTACTCTGAAGCCGATCGACTCAGAATCACCAACTGAGACGATTTAACCTAGCCCGTCCGTCCGTCTGTTCCTCTTATATTGTTCGTTGAGTACAGGTCGCGATTGCACTCCAATCGTGCTGAAATTTTGCAGTTGGTGGTATTTGGCACCTGGAAAGAACCCTATTGCTTGAAATCGGTTCAAATTAAGATATAGCTCCCATATATACATATATTTTGTCCGATTTGCACCTTAAAACCTATAGAAGCTGTAATTTACATGCAGTTATTTTGAAATTTAGCATGGTAGAGTTTATTGATCTATGGACCAACATTGCCAAATTTAAAAAAAAAACGGTTCAGATTTCGCTATGGGGCCAATATATAGTTTCGTCCGATTCAGCCCTTTAACCCTATAGAAGCTGTTGTTTACATCCAATTGTTTTGGATTTAAGCATGGTAGAGTTTATTGTTCTATGGACTAATATTGCCGAATTTGAAGAAAATACGTTCAGATTTATATATAGCTCCCATATATGTATATATATCGCCAGATTTGGCCCTTTAACCCAATAGAATCAGTAGCTTACATCAGATTTGGCTCTTTAACCCTATAGAATCTGTTGTTTAAATCCAATTGTTTTTAAATTAAGCATGGTAAAGTTTCTTGATATATGGACTAACATTGCAAAATTTAAAAAAAAAACTTTCAGATTTAGTTAAAGGTCCCATATATATGTTTTGTACGATTTGGATTTGTAATCTAATCGTACTAGAGTAGTGTAGCGTATCATATAGACGGCATGGCCCTACTTTAGCCTTTCCTTACTCGTTTTAGGATTAGTTTCAGTTAGGTGAAGAGTGTCAGTCTGTCTGACAGGTTCACTTAGGCTATTTATTCCATTGTTTTACAACTGGGGGGTAAGGGAAAATAAAAATTTCTCTTGCTGCTGCCGTTGAACTAATTTGATTGCCGGAGAAAGCTCAAACTCTGGCGGATTTCAACATCAGCCAAGTTTGCTACCTCCAAAAATAAACGAGAGCCTAGGGTTGCATGGCGCTTTCTAAAGAGTTCGGGGCACAAACACAGAATATCTTATATTGATTCCTCCACCTATTCGTCTCCATAGCTTCTGCTAAAGTCATTTCGCAAGACCTGCAATCTATCTGCGTGTCGTCCAATAAGGCAGTAACCCGTCATGACAGACACGATAAGTGGGCCATATCAGCCTGGAATGTGTGCAGTCCCTGAATAGGGACCACCTGTCATTTGTTGCTCTAAGGACACTATCTCCTAAGAATAACATACATATCCCAATAGGCATGCCCCCGAGTACGTATTCCAGTTCCCCTGGAACATGTAAGGTACGTCCTGCAAGCTTTGGCTTAGCAAGAGGTAATCAGGTAGTCTAATGAAAAGTGGTTTTGCAAGTTAATCTGCTTTACAGTTCCCTTATAATGAATGACCTACGGTCCTGCACCCATATCAAGTGAGTATTGAACTGTTCAGCCATATCGTTAGGAGATCTGCGACAGTTGAGGGCAGTTTTTGAATTCAGGGTACAGTTTTCAGCAGGTTAAGTTAGATTAGCTTACAAAAAAGAGGAGAAATTTTAAAGTATCATGTCCATGGACATACACTTAAGCCATTGGATCGGTCTGTTATGCGCTCCTTATATATGATTATTTTCTAACCCTCAAGAGTTATAGAAAATCGGTACTACATAGACACAAATTTCCTCAGCATATTCTAATCATATCCTCTGAAATGAATCAGATCAGGTAATGTGTTGGACCTGAAGTATCGGAATCTTGTATGTCCGAAAGCTAGGCATTGATACAGAAAATGTTTCATCGTTTCCATGTTTTCTCTGCATGCATTGTATTCGTCATTATCTGGTTATTCTATGCGGTGCAGATGACCTCGTAAGCTTGAGCGTCCTGTTAGAACTCGCATCATATTATTAGACTCCACCTTGAGTTTGTATGCTTGAGTGTCCTGTTAGAAGACGTCATCATCTTACTAGTCTCCACCCTGCTTAGTTTCAGCAAGCTACTTGTTATACCCTACACCACACTGTGGTACAGGGTATTATAAGTTTGTTTCACGGCAGATGTTTGTAACACCTGAAAATAACACAGCTAGACCCACCTTAAAGTATACCGATCACTAGCTGAGTCGATTTAACGATGTCTGTCCGGCCGTCCATCCGTCCGTCTGTCCATGTAAAGTTTTTCGTCGACTACAGGTCGCAATTTCACTCCGATCGTTCTGAAATTTTGCAGTGTAGAGTATTTCGCGGCTGTTCAGATCGCTTTTGAATTTGGTTGTGGTACAGGGTATTATTTAAGTATAAAATGTCGCAAAAGAAAATTTATGTAAACAATTTATACATGAATTACAAAATTTATATATCAGAGTTATTCAATATTACGAGAGTGGTGTAGGGTATTATATAGTCGGCACCGCCCGACTTTAGCCTTTCCTTACTGGTTTTCTTCTCATTTGGTTTACCCCACAGCATCTTTGTAGTTTCTCCCACTGTTTCGCTATCCCACAGAATTTTGTGAGCCATCACTACTATCAGAGAAAATATTAATACCGATTTTGGTCACAACAATCATTTTCGGGCATTCTGTTACTTCTATAGTAGCTAAGAATTCTGTCTGGCAAACAATAATGTGATCAGGCAGTCGTTTTGCAATGGATAGATCAAATTCCTTTGGAAAGACACCAAAGTCCACTTGGTTGTTGCGTTTGGAACCGCCTGTATAGAAGTTCACGAATCTGAACTGTCACGTATAAGTGTGAGATACTACCTGACAGTAATGGGCTGCAAAATAGTGTAATCAATAATGATCCGGAGGTTAGGCATTGTGTTTAGAATGTCACTATCTCCGTCTAATAGCTGTAGATTTGGTAAATTCCATGGCTATTCATTCTAGCGGCATTAAATGTTGTTTAACATTTAGTGCCTCAGATACTGTCGTTCTCAACACACCAGTGATACACATAGCAGTCATATGCTGAACTTTGTGTAGTATCGCACATTAGGCGGATTTCGACAGAGTTGTCCACCAGGCGACAATGCCGTACAGACAGCATTACTGGTGACTGACAATAAACTATATACGGCTTCAGACACCAGAGTTTCCTTGTTGCCCTTTACCGGTATATAGCGCTAGCATACCATTCTTTGCGTTTTCCAGAATGTAGGGTTGGAAGTTTAGCTTCCTGTCTAGTAAAATACCGAAGTATTTTGCGCTTTCAAAGAAGAAAGAAATAGTTTTGCCTTGGTCGGGTTCACACCAAGACCATTGTCGGAAGTCTATATTGCGGTTGTATGAAGGGCCTGCTGTAGGATGTATCTAAGTGTACTCGGATACTTGTCTCTAATAGCTATTGCTACATCATCTGCATAGACAATACCCTTAACACTCATTTTCTTCAAATAAAGTAGAATATTGTTCATGGACAGATTGCAAAGCAAAGTAGACAGAACATCCAAACAATACAGAATTGGTGCTCTTTACTTGGAGGATTAAGTTTCAACATATGGACCCTACTCGGTTAAATGGAGTTGAGATAGTCTTTTCTGAAAATGCAAATTTTCTAGTTACAATCCTAGACAGGGAATTAAGTTTAAGTATTTTAAGTACTTTAAGTATTGGAAAGGTTAAGTAAGCCCAACGTCGCTTTATATTCCTGTAGGAAAGCTGTAGGGTCGCGTTGGGGCCTATCTCCTAAAATCATCCACTGGATATACATATCATAGTTGTTTGCCCAATTCTACTGTACGTTATTGTGGTGTGGAGGACGGCAACTGATAATCAATCAATTAATGAAGGTTCAGAGAACTGCTTTCATAAGCGGGACTTTAAGGACTACAGCGAAAGATTCTCTACAAGTCCAACTCCAGCTACTGCCGATTGATATTGCGTCTAGAGAAGTTGCACCCAGCGCGTCTATGAATGTGGAGGTACAATAACTACGGTCAGATGAGGATATCACACTGTGGCGTTATGGTAAACAACCGAGTGGACTATATAGCGACAGTTTACACCTTTGAAAGGAACTTTGCCACTAAGAAACCAGCCAGAGATGAATGGGTTGGCAGAATACCAGGTAATAGAAAGCATCTCCATTTCTATACGGATGGCGCGAAGCTTGATGAAAAGGTTGACTTCGGAGTACACTGTGAAGAACTTATTTTGGATATAGCACACAGACTACCGGATACCTGCAGTGTCTATCAAGCCAAAATAATGGCAATATGTCAATAATGGGAAGTCGCCAAGTGGCTGAGTCCCAACATAGTAACCAACACTGGTGTTGTCATTTTCTCGGACAGCCAGGCTGCCACCAATTCTCTGGAGGCCACATCCCTAAATTCACCACACTTCGTTATCGGCGAACACGCCAGAAGATTGGGTATTAACTCCAATGACTTTTGCAGAAACTGTGGAGATGAGGAAAAAGTGGAGAACATTGAGCATTTGCTGTGCGACTGTGCCGCTTTGAGTAAACGACGACTGGAAATACTGGGTCGGCCTTTCTAGGCAGTCTAACAGATCTTTCCGGTACCGATACCCGTACTACCGATAAATTTGTATATCAAACAGTTTGGTTTCGATGAGGGGCATTTAAGCCCGTGGTACACTGGGGACCTAAACTGGTCTATGTAAGCTGACAAAAAAACGGCAGCCACACAAACCTAAAAAATGTCTAACGTCAAACGTCTCATGTCCATTGACATACACTTACCAGTTAGTTTAAAAAAATACCTTCGTGAAAAGTGGTAACCTTCTAAAACATATGTTTTAAGTTTCAAGGTGCCACACAGTGTATTATGAGCGGCAAAAACTCCCAATTTTCATGAGGCCCAATCTCAAAATGTTTGATTCCAATCTGTAAAGAACATTCCAATTAACTAAATCTTTAAAGGTTTTGCCGATATCTTTGCGAAATATCGCGGTACAAGCATTTGAAATTCATAAATGGTAAAATGGTTCCAAAGTTTATCATTTAAGAGAGTATTTTGTAAGCCCATATCTCCGAAACTATGAAACGAATTGGAACTTCGTTTAAGTCATACTATACAGAACCTTTTGAAGAGTTTTTTGTGTTAAAAAAATATAATTGTGTTGTCATTTTCCTATTTGTGGTTTACTTGCAAGTTTCCAAAAATCAGGGTGTTTCATGTTCTCCAGGATAAAAATATACTTCCGAGGCCGACCGAGGTCTTGTCATTAACAAAAATTTATAAACTAGGGACTTAGTTAACCATTGCGAAAAGAAAATTCTGCCTATACCTGCCTATGTTGATTTATTTAACGATATGGTAAAACCTACTCGGCAAAAAAGAATCCAAAATTCGTTATTTTTAGTCCATTTTGCTATGTATTGAACAACATTAACGAAGCATACCTTAAGGGGCAAATGCTAAATTGACTGCAAATATAACAAAAAGCATATAAAGCATGTATTAAAGCAAGTTGGTCTTGAGCCGAAAGAGTATCTCAGTTTACATCAACGATTACAGACCGAATTAAACGGCAACCGACATGAACAAGGTAAATATTCATATAAGCGAACATTTGTTTGCCAATCTACTATATATACATGCCTCATAGAGTTGTGTAGTTCGTGAACGAACTAGTTCAATTCAACGGGTCACTTTACTGAACGGTACGAACTAGTTCACACAACTCGTTCATTTCAGCTCAGTAGTTCAACCCTGTCATTTCGTTCTCTCTTCTCATTTCGCTCTCTCTTCTCAGCTGTTATGTGTTGTTTCCATTTTTATGTCACCATGAATGTAGGATTCTTCCTATACAAATGCGTTTGTATATTCAATTCATTCCATTCATGTTCCAATCAGATTCTTTTAATAGTGGCTGATTTGAACTGGTGATCTGAACGAAACAACTGCTGAAGTAACGAGCTGTTTAAGTAAAGTGAGCTGGTGAGCTAAGCTAAAGAGCCGGTGAGCTAAAGAGCTGAAGTGAACTATTGAACTAAATGAACGAACTAGTTCACTCAACTGAACCGAACTAAAAAGAGCGATCACTTAAATGAACTAAAGTGCCCAACTCTAATGCCTCATCGTTTGTGTGTCCTTTCAACATATTCCTAAAAGTATGTTTTAAAAATGACGTATTATTAATGAACACATTGCTAAATCAATGATGATTTTTTCTGGATAGTTGGAATGATTGATTAATTAACAAAAAACTGTAAACTATTTCATCATGATTTTTTGGCAAATGTTGAGCTAATGTATTGCGCTTTAGTTATTTACTTTGTTCTATGTAATGATTTACATCGAACAAAAGATACAAAGCGTTTTATAAAAAAATTTCCTGTAATTTCCAATATCGTATAAAATTTAAATTGATATATGGGCGTTGGGCGCGGCACTTGTAATTTTTATATAATTGAGGACTCAAATACAATCTCTACAAGCGATTTGTAATAATATAAATGCAAAATTGAGAAAAATACCAAGATTTTTAATTTTAGGTTATGTGGGAAGTAGCCGTGGTTATGGGCGGATTTAAATAAAAAATTGGTTTTTAGCTAATTAGGCGAAATGAGTGATATGTACCAAATTTCAAAGCTCTAGCGCAATTCCTTCTAATTTTTGCCGCGTCTTGTGTGAAAATATTCCACTGTGCGCCATGTTGTTTAGTTTTTTTGATTGAATTTGTAAACATGGATAAAATTGGTCACCGATATGTAATGCAATACTTTAATTTGAAAGGTCTTAATCCAACTAATGTTAAAACCGATCTAGATTCTACTTTCTAGGAGTGTGCTCCTTCGGTTACAACTATAGAAAAATTGGGTGGCAGACTTTAAACAGGGCCGTACGAGCTGCCACCAAATGGTATTGGATGACCGTCGCACAGTGGTTCAGAATCGATTTTTACTGGCCAAAACTCAGTAACTTTGGAACCAATAGAGAATTTTAGTATTTTTTTGTTCGACAGGTAATTCCTTAAGCTTTTCGCCAGTTTTTATTTCAATAAAATCGGGTCAGCAGTTCTTGAGGAATTCAGGGTCAAAGCTAAACTTAAAATTTTTTTAATAATTAGCTTGGAAATGTTGGGTTTTGTTTTGTTTTCATCTTCTTTATTTATTAAAAGAATGTGATACGTTGATAAATAAACCATATTAATAATAAATTTTGTAAAACTAAAAAATATTTTTTTTCGACAAAAAAATTTCCTTGATATTTAAAAAAAAAATTTGCATAGCAAACTTTTTTATATTTTGTACTCGTATTTGAACAACATTAAGGAAAAATATTTACTTTGTGCTTATATATGTAACAAAAACAGTAAATTATAATTTTTATTCTTTCGGTTGAAAAATTGCCATTTCCATTTTTTGTTCCGTATTATTTCTGTCCTCTAGCAGCCCTCTTGCATCGTCATCTAAGTCCCGATGTTCTACATTCCATTGATTTCGAATGCTGGAGATGAGGGGATCTGACGTTGCCAACAAAATATTAAATAGATCTTCGTTTGTAAAATTTCGAGATATTGCTCTCTATAAAAAATGTAATCCTAATTTATTTTTTCCTGGGCTTCCTCTGATAGATATGTACGCAAGTACAACGATAATTGTTTTAAATCTTGAAATGAGATTTATATCAACACCAGTTATTTCAGATGCTTTTTCGGGATCAGAAAAGATCCTTTTTGCGTTATTCCCATCATTGGTATTGCCTGATTCTTGTTTTGGTTGGTCTTTTATCAACCCACATTTGAGAAATTCATCCGGAACATGTTTCCTTTTTAAATTTCTTAAATCATTGTTGGTGTCATTGCTTCTTATTGTTCCTGTAGGTCCAAAATCCAATTCATAACTGATTTTAAGTATGTGTTCCATAAATCGTATTCTTGTATGTAGTGGCGATAATCCAAATTCATATGCATCAGTATTATCTACTGATTTTTCCGGGACTTGCTTTAATTTGCTTGATGTAGATTGACATATAATGCAGCTGGATGAAGCCTTTTTGTCAGTCAAAGCATGGCCAACTTTTCCATCTATCATCGATTAATTGTTCCCCGAATAATTTCATTAAAATTAAAAAAATGTTCTACAGGCTGGTCGGGGCAGTTACAAAAGTATATATAGAGTTAATGAGGACACTTTCACATTTCTTCTGGTACCAAAATCTTCTTGAAGTCTCTTGATGCTAAAAAGTTTCAATCCACTAAAATTCCAATTTGACAAAAATATAGTACCTGTGGAAATATGTTATAACAAGCCACGTGTAAACAGTACAGTTATACTTTTGGCAATTTTTAAAAGAGTACTCTCCTACCTACGCAACCATCTATCAATAATAGTTTGCGAGAAATGACAATTTCCTTCTACAAAAATATACAAAAATTAGGTTTTTTCAAAATTACATAAAATATTTGTTTTCAGCAGCACACCGCGACCACAATAATAAATATTTTTATCTAATTTTTTGGCTACCCTAGTCTCAATATGTTTGCTATTGAATGGTATTCAAATATTAGAAATTGGCGATGACAAAAAATTTGTTTTTTGGCCAGTAAAATTCAATTCTTAACCACAGTGCGACGGTTGAAGGTTCGTGGCTAGCTGAAGCCATAGGCATTTCAAAAAGTGCTATCAATCGCATATTGGTTGAAAATTTGATTATGAGAAACCTGTGCCCAAAATGGGTGCCGCGTTTGCTCACAACCAGGACAATGCACCTGTTCACACATCCACTATTGCACATTCACCTTATTCGCCAGATTTAGCTCCCTGGGATTATTTTTTGTTTCCAAACAGCAAAAAATGTCTCGGCGGAAAAAGATTTGCCAGCAATGAAGAGGTGGAGGTTGCGGTTGATGGATATTTTCAGACAATTAGACAGTTCTTACTATAAATATGGTGTCGAAGCTATTGAAAATCGCTGGAAAAAGTGTATCGAGCTAGTAGGAGCTTATGTTGAGAAATAAAGAAAATTGTTTCCAAATTTGTTGCGTTTTCTATGTTAGGTCGGCTAGTATTGGGACCGCCCTTGTATGCGCCATAAAATAAACATTTTGGGACCGATTATGTATTATCAGTATGAAAACAACATTGATAATACTTTCCAATATTTCTTCTTATTCTTCTGCAATTAGGTTGTGTAGGTTATTACATAGTCGGCTTCGGCCGACTTTAGCCCTTCCTTACTTTTTTTCTATACCACATTAACTCTTCCCTAAAAGTATGCTAGATTCGTTATCATTTGTATTCGTTAATTCTCTCAGAAAAAAAGATTGATGCCCAATAGTTAACATTTGTTGTTATTGAGTCCTTTTTCTTTACTCGTGAAGCAATATGGAAAACAGTGTATGTGGATGTGGGTATGTGTGTTTTCGACAGTCGCTGTTCGTATGGACTCTATATGCGTGTGTGTACAAGTGTGCTGAAGTGTGAGGCGGTGTGTGTGTTTTTTTATGAGAAGAGAGTGTGACTTTGGACAAACCTCTAGATATGCCTTTTTACTAACACTTACATATTTGTTCCGTTTCATTCATTTGTGTTGTTCTTTTCTGTGTAAGCTTATTTTGTTGTTGTTGTTTTTTCTTCTTAACATTTTGTTATGGTGTTTTTCTCCGCATTCTTTTTGGTCAGTCTATGTTTTTGTTATTGTCATGGGTTTGTTGTTTTTCTTCTCCTTGTTTTTTTCCTTTCTTCTTCTTCGTTTTCACTGGACCTGCCTGCTGTTATTTTTAATAGCTGGGCGTCAAGCTGTTGTTCGTGTTTTCCCTTCCTTTGGCCTTATACGAGTACTGTGTTTTTCTGTTAAATCACCTTAACACAGGGTGTGTCAAAAGCAAATCATTGCTAGTTTAACACAAGTAATACAATGTAAGGTTGGGTAAGGTAAGCAGGGCGGTAACAATAACAAAGAAATGAGGAGATAAACAACAATAAAACAACAACAGCAAACATACACACAACACAAATTATTAATCCCTTTTTAAGTTGAGTGTACTCCTTGTGATGTTTGACGGGCTAACAACCCAACTGTTGCACAGTGGGGGTAATTGCGAAAGAAACAACTAAATATAAATCTGTTGTGTCTTAAACAACAAAGAGATTTTATATACATAACTTAGATAAAACTATACATATATAAAATATAATAATATAATATATATATATATATATATATATATATATGGGCATTTCCCTGGGCTACTCAAAAAATGCCTTTAAATTTTGCAACTCTTTCCTGAGTATTTTTTTTAGCAATGTACAAGTTTATGCGTCACTTTTACGCATTATGTAAGTTAAATATTTTACCAATCTTTGCATGAAATCTTTCAATCATTCTTTCTACATAAAAAAATTGATAAATATTGTATAATATTGACATTAAAAGTCATAGTTTAATAATCCCTTTTCTAAAGGGGTTATTATTATTCCGTGCTGTCCGGAATTCAACAAAAATCTAAATATATCAAAAATTTTGTATTTTTATAGTAAATGGTAAATACATACTTAAGAAGCATTGCCTCTAGTATAAGCAAGCACAAAGTTAGGTATTATTTATATAAGAAGTTTTGTTGACATTTTTAAATCACTCAATATACCTCAAGAATCGTTTAATATTTTCAATAGCCTTTTTTTGACAGATCACGTGTGACTCGTGTCATGCTGTCATGTTATTTTTCTTAAGTATTGTTTGGCATTTCATCATGGAAAGACTTACGCCTGAACAAAGTTTACGCGTGTCATTCGTCAGTTACCAGTCGAAATGCTCGAACGAGTCATCGAAAATTAGACTCAACGGATGGACCATCTGAGACGTAGCCGCGGCCAACATTTGATAGACATAATCTTCAAAAAATAAATGCCAAAGAATGTTCTTTCAAATGATAATAAACATCCCCATTCAATTTGAATTGTCTGTGTTTTGTTCTTTAAAAAAGTAGGGAACCTCGAAATGGTCCACGCTATATATAACCCGTAGTCACAACCCCGCCGGTTTTGGCTGTCGCATAGTGTTATTATCAACGCCCAGAAAAATGTCACCCTTCCAAATTTCTAAAAATGAAACTTAGCATCATTTTAGATTGGTTTAAAACTTTAGTTTGTGTCGAAATTCTTACAGATAGCCTGAAAAATATGGCTTATATAGCGCTATGATGGTACGATTTTATACAATATCTTTATTGACTAATCAGTTACAGATTTATTTTCATTATTTTCTTGAAATCCCACCACTGTTGTTACATTCTGTGCTCTGTATAGAAAATAATCATTGTTTGGTTCCTTCTCTTTTTTTCTCTCTCTCTCTCTCTAACTTTCGACTTCATTTACTACTAACTTTCAATTCTTATAAGTGTTACTCACTCTCTTGTAATATTCCTTCCTCCTCTTTAACGTTGTGTGTGGCGGGGTTGTACTCGTATTAGTTGGTAATCTTACTTTTGCTCAAGTACACGTGAACGGAGAGCAGTGCGTGTGTCTGTGTGTCTGTCGGATTGTGATTGTGCGGATGCCAGTGTTTTTTTGTGACCATCTCTCGTGTTTATAATAAACGACATTTAGAGTGTTTTTTTCTAGATGCTTTGTCTCCGGGTATTGCTGTGTGAGTGTCATTTCCTTTGTTATTACTATTCTTAGTGGGAATTGTAGGTGGATGATTCTCCCCGTCATCTCTTTGCTGTGTGTGTGTGCGAGTGTTTGTCTTTTGTTTCTGCCATAAATGCCAGAAATTTATTTACTTTTCGTGTGATTTCCACAGTTATGATTGTTGTTAATTATTTGCGGAATTTATTACGCGATTTACTGAATCCAATGAATATAAGTGTGTTTATTTTTCGATGGAATCTATTCGTATTATCACAAACCAGAGAGGGAATAGTTGTTTTTTTTTTGTCTTGTAAACACTTAGGAAGAGCTAAGGTTGAGTTGACAATCTTTTTTGTTTGGCATTTTAATGAAATGAAATGAAATTTTTAATATAGAATATTAAAGAAATTCTGTAAATATGATTTAAGCAAAAGCTTTAAATATTTTGTCAACTAAATGATATTATAAATATGTACCAATTGTTTGACAGTCATGGTTGATGACTTTCCTATAAGAAAAGTTCATAGTTAATGACTTTCCTATAAGTAAAGTTCATCGTTAATGACTTTTCTATAAGAACAGTTCATCGTTGATGACTTTTCTATAAGAAAAGTTCATCGGTGATGTCTTTTCTATACGAAAAGTTCATCGTTGACGACTTTTCTATAAGAAAAGATTTCGTTGATGGCTTTCCTATAAGAAAAGTTCATAGTTAATGACTTTCCTATAAGTTAAGTTCATCGTTAATGACTTTTCTATAAGAACAGTTCATCGTTGATAATTTTTCTATAAGAAAAGGTCATCGTTGACGACTTTTCTATACGAAAATGTCATCGTTGACGACTTTTCTATACGAAAATGTAATCGTTGATGACTTTTCTATACGAAAAGGTCATCGTTAATGACTTTTCTATACGAAAAGGTCATCGTCGATGACTTTTCTATACGAAAAGGTCATCGTTGATGACTTTTCTATACGAAAAGGTCATCGTTGATGACTTTTCTATACGAAAAGGTCATCATTGATGACTTTTCTATACGAAAAGGCCATCGTTGATGACTTTTCTATACGAAAAGGCCATCGTTGATGACTTTTCTATACGAAAAGGCCATCGTTGATGACTTTTCTATACGAAAAGGCCATCGTTGATGACTTTTCTATACGAAAAAGTCATCGTTGATGACTTTTCTATACGAAAAAGTCATCGTTGATGACTTTTCTATACGAAAAAGTCATCGTTGATGACTTTTTTATGCGAAAAGGTCATCGTTGATGACTTTTCTATACGAAAAGGTCATCGTTGATGACTTTTCTATACGAAAAGGTCATCGTTGATAACTTTTCTATACGAAAAGGTCATCGTTGATGACTTTTCTATACGAAAAGGTCATCGTTGATGACTTTTCTATACGAAAAGGTCATCGTTGATGACTTTTCTATACGAAAAGGTCATCGTTGATGACTTTTCTATACGAAAAGGTCATCGTTGATGACTTTTCTATACGAAAAGGTCATCGTTGATGACTTTTCTATACGAAAAGGTCATCGTTGATGACTATTCTGGATAAAAAAAATTCATTGTTGGTGATTTTTCTAAAGGAAAGAAAATCGTTGATGAATTTTATCTGAGATATGTTCATCGTTGATGACTTTTCTATACGAAAAGGTCATCGTTGATGACTTTTCTATAAGAAAAAGCCATCGTTGAGGACTTTTCTATACGAAAAGGTCATCGTTGATGACTTTTCTAGATAAAAAAATCCTTTGTTGTTGATTTTTCTATAAGAAAAGATAATCGTTGATGAATTTTATCTGAGATATGTTCATCGTTGATGACTTTTCTATACCAAAAGGTCATCGTTGATGACTTTTCTATACCAAAAGGTCATCGTTGATGACTTTTCTACACGAAATGGTCATCGTTGATGACTTTTCTATACGAAAAGGTCATCGTTGATGACTTTCCTATACGAAAAGGTCATCGTTGATGACTTTTATATACGAAAAGGTCATCGTTGATGACTTTTCTATACGAAAAGGTCATCGTTGATGACATTTCTATACCAAAAGGTCATCGTTGATGACTTTTCTATACGAAAAGGTCATCGTTGACGACTTTTCTATACGAAAAGGTCATCGTTGACGACTTTTCTATACGAAAAGGTCATCGTTGACGACTTTTCTATACGAAAAGGTCATCGTTGATGACTTTTCTATACGAAAAGGTCATCGTTGATGACTTTTCTGTACGAAAAGGTCATCGTTGACGACTTTTCTATACGAAAAGGTCATCGTTGACGACTTTTCTATACGAAAAGGTCATCGTTGACGACTTTTCTATACGAAAAGGTCATCGTTGACGACTTTTCTATACGAAAAGGTCATCGTTGATGACTTTTCTATACGAAAAGGTCATCGTTGATGACTTTTCTGTACGAAAAGGTCATCGTTGATGACTTTTCTATACAAAAAGGTCATCGTTGATGACTTTTCTATACAAAAAGGTCATCGTTGATGACTTTTCTATACGAAAAGGTCATCGTTGATGACTTTTCTATACGAAAAGGTCATCGTTGATGACTTTTCTATACGAAAAGGTCATCGTTGATGACTTTTCTATACGAAAAGGTCGTCGTTGATGACTTTTCTATACGAAAAGGTCATCGTTGATGACTTTTCTATACGAAAAGGTCATCGTTGATGAGTTTTCTATACGAAAAGTTCATCATTTATGACTTTTCTATACGAAAAGGCCATCGTTGATGACTTTTCTATACGAAAAAGTCATCGTTGATGACTTTTCTATACGAAAAAGTCATCGTTGATGACTTTTCTATAAGAAAAGATTATCGTTGATGAGTTTTCTATACGAAAAGTTCATCGGTGATGATTTCGTTCATCGTTGATGAATTTTCTATACGAAAAGGTCATCGTTGATGATTTTCTATACGAAAGGGTCATCGTTGAAGACTTTTCTATACGAAAAGGTCATCGTTGAAGACTTTTCTATACGAAAAGGTCATCGTTGATGATTTTTCTATACGAAAAGGTCATCGTTGATGACTTTTCTATACGAAAAGGTCATCGTTGATGACTTTTCTATACGAAAAGGTCATCGTTGATGACTTTTCTATACGAAAAGGTCATCGTTGATGACTTTTCTATACGAAAAGGTCATCGTTGATGACTTTTCTATACGAAAAGGTCATCGTTGATGACTTTTCTATACGAAAAGGTCATCGTTGATGACTTTTCTATACGAAAAGGTCATCGTTGATGACTTTTCTATACGAAAAGGTCATCGTTGATGACTTTTCTATACGAAAAGGTCATCTTTGATGACTTTTCTATACGAAAAGTTCATCGTTGATGACTTTTCTATACGAAAAGTTCATCGTTGATGACTTTTCTATACGAAAAGTTCATCGTTGATGACTTTTCTATACGAAAAGGTCATCGTTGATGACTTTTCTATACGAAAAGTTCATCGTTGATGACTTTTCTGTACGAAAAGTTCATCGTTGATGACTTTTCTATACGAAAAGTTCATCGTTGATGACCTTTCTATACGAAAAGTTCATCGTTGATGACTTTTCTTTACGAAAAGGTCATCATTGATGACTTTTCTATAAGAGAAGTTTATCATTGATTAATTTTCTATAAGAAAAGTTCATCATTGATGACTTTTCTATAAGAATTGATGACTTTTCTAAAAGAAAGGTTCATCATTGATGACTTTTCTAAAAGAAAGGTTCATCATTGATGACTTTTCTATAAGAAAAGTTCATCATTGATAAACTTCGTATAAGGAAAGTTCACCATTGATAAACTTTGTATAAGAAAAGTTCATCGTTGATGACTTTTCTATACAGAAATGCCATTGTCGATGGGTTTTCTATAGGAAAAGTTCATCGTTGATGAATTTTCTATGCAAAAAGGTAATTGTTGATGGGTTTTCTACAAGAAAACCACATAGTTGATGACTCTTCATTTAAAAAGCTCATCGCTGATGACTTTTCCACATAAAAATGTTATGGTTTATGACATTTCTATAAGAAAAGTGCGTCGTTGATCACTTTGCTATAAAAAAGTTCAGCGTAGACGACTTTTCTACATAAAAAGGTAATGGTTTATAATTTATCTATACGAAAAGGTTGTCGTTGATTTTATGTAAAGCGTATTAGTTTCTTGTACATTTTCCAGATTTTGCAATGGTCAAATGACTGCTATCTCCCTCCCCCACTCCAGTTCCTTTCGGTGTCCTCAACTCAATTTTGGTATTTTTTAGTTTCTGTATAAATGGCAAAAAAGTCAACAAAATCGCCTTTACCTTTATAATGTATTCAACAGAAAATTGGTAAATTTTTTTACCGGATAAGCCGATTTGTGGTGAGATGTGACACACTTTGAGGTTTGTCTTCTTATCTTCTTCTTATAACCACTTCTCAATTCGGCTGAAAATTGTAAAAATGAAAACAGGAAATGCAAAATGTGTGAACTACAAAGTAAATGAAAATATTAAATAAATGAAATATTTAAAGGATGTGATTTCTCCTACATATTTGCAATGAATCGAAAATAAATGAGTAATACAAAATTTATGTTTTTTTGTAAAACATATGTTTTCCCTAAGAAATTATTGTCGAATGCTAAATTGAAACAGCCTTTGGTACGTATACTTACTATGAAAATGTGTCTTCTGATTGTTATTAATAAGTTCGAAGCTAACATTGTCCTCAGGTGCGTTTTGGCAATATTTATGAGAACAAATAAAATTGCTCCCAGAATGCAACAAATGGAAAATACGAGACTTAATATTTTTTATCAGTATCTTTTGAATTAGACGACTTATTTGACGGCAGGTGAATACTTAGTAGAAATATAATTTTCTGACATATTAGTATTTATAATACAAAGGCTATGAAAAGAAATCAAAGAGACCGACAACTCAGTTCACTCAAATCAAAGTCCAAATATTACATAGCTCATATATTTAAACCCCGAAGATGTCCTTGTGTTATCAATCGTACCCCACTCCCACCCATTGTTATGGTAGACAATAGGCCATGCATTCATTATTGAGCTAAAGCTCAATGACTATAGCAATGACTATCACATTACAATTGTTCCTTTGATTTTGTCCAAGGTTCAACTTTTCGTCAATTCTTCTATTCGTCCTTTTTACGTTTGTTCTCCATTTGATGGCTTGGCTCAATTGAAACACCAGCTGTTTTAGAAGGAATAATACCTCCGAATATCATAAGCATGAATTTCAATTCCTTTTTTGTATTCATCTGGAGAAATTTGAAGATTAAAACGCATATGCAAGGAGAAAAGGAATAGTCATATCAACAAAACAAATCTAATTGACCCCTAAGTGTATTGGCATCGTATTGAAAAAATATATAAAAAAGAAAAAAATGTAAAGAAATCTCTGGGAGTTACCAGTTTTGTTTTGTCCCATTTTTTGATTTGTATGCATGAGCGTTGAAGGCACAAAGGAATCAGATATTGATTAGGATTTCATTTAGTAATGAGGGGTAGAATTTTATTACCATTCGTCATATGCTGCTCGTATGCCTTCGTTATTAGGACATCTGAGTTTTTTATGACGATAAACTGTCTTTGACATGTCTATCATCTGTCAATTTTACTAATTGTAATTTCCGTTTTGCAGATTTCATATTCATTTATTTGAAATCTTTTGGTCTGAGCCTAATGAGCTCCTTTTGCTTTGTGGTCTTCATTTACTTACAAATATTAGCTTTCTTATGTGAATTGACCTCTTTATTGTATTAATTCTCATAAAGATCCAGGGTGCGTATAATTAATATTAATTCAAATAAAATATATAAGACATCGTGTAGTATGACAGATTTGTATATATGTATGATTAATATTTATTCGAATAATATATGTGGTTTTGTAACCATCATTCAGACATTCGTTCTTCTTTGAGTTGACCACTTTTCTTCTATTAGTTCTCACAAGAAGTCATGGGACGTATAATTAATATTAATTCAATATAACATTCATGGTTTTCAATAATGTTTTGTATTACTTCTCACCAAGAGCCCATATACGTACAATTAATATTAATTCGTTTTAATATTCATACGACATTGTTAATCTTGATAGATTTACATAGACGTGTGATTAATATTCATTTGAATATAAATGTGGACCTTTAAAATAAATATCCATATTTAGTAGAATTTACCATTTTTCTTATATTAATTTTCATAAAGAAGACTTATATATAATATGTATTTAATACAATATTCATGCGACCTCGTGTAGAACCCTAAGATATTTTCACATACGTATAATTAATATTTATTTAAATAATATAAGAAAGATGACTTTCTTCCGGTATATCTTGTTAAATGATAAGTTTTATTATTTTTTTTTATTTTTTATTCCTATTCCAATAAAACACTCTTATTAAATTAATGTTCATAAAGTCATGGCGGATGTAATTAATATTAATTCAATATTTATTTAAATAATATTTGGTCTAAACTTGGATGAACAAAATGTCCAAATTATAATATAAAGTCTAATTGATGACACGGGGCTTTTATCCAATCTTCTGAAAGACAAGTATATAATAATAATAATAATACGTATGATTGATATTAATACGATTTTACATTCAAACGCTCGGTTTTCAATAATGTAAAAATGTTGACATTCTTATTTGAATTGACAACTTTTACTAACTCTCATATCGATCAACGGTGCGTATAATTAATAATAATTCAAGGGAATATTCATAAGACCTCGTGTTCCTTGAAAGATTTACATAAACGTATGATTAATACTTATTTGGTTGTCAATAAAGTAAAAATGTTGACTTTCTTTCATTCTGATTGAATTGCCAATTATCTTCTTTTAATTCTCATAAACAGTTATGGCACGTATAATTTATAATAATCCAATGTCACATTCATACGTCATCGTGTTTCTTGAGATATATATGTAAACATATGATTAATATTTATTTGGCTTATCTTTGGTGGTTTTAAAGACTAACAAATTTTGACTTTCTTTCACTCTAATTGAATTGTCACGGTACGTATAATTAATATTTATTTAATTTATATATTACTTATGATTCATACTACAATATACGGTAATATGACATCACTAGCTTTGATTGTTTCGAAAGAAAATGATGATAATTTAAAAAGTTTAAAGTGAAGCAAGACAGCTTTTATTTTTACTAACAGTACCTTTTTTGATGTATAGTACATCAAAATCGGCAAAGTATTTCAGGAGTAACAAGCAACTGAATGAAAAAACCTTTTTGAAAAAAATCAAAATTCCGACATCTTTAAATTTCTCATAACTTTTGAACACATTTTTTTGATTTTTTCCTTGAATACACAAACTTTCGAAATAATCAAAGCTGGTGATGTCAAAAATCGTACCATTTGGCATGGAATGACTCATATGTGCCTTTACAGATTTACACATTTGGTTAGTATTTATTTTAACAACAATGTCAAAATTTTGAATGACGAAAAACCGCAATTTGAATTTACCCGTTTTTTATGCTAATTCCCATGACTTTCTTTCATTCCTATTCCAATTGACCAATTTTATTGTATTAACTACTATAGAGAGTCATGGTACGTATAATTAATATTAATTCAATTTATCATTTATATGACATTGTATACCATCCGAGATTTACATATAGGTATAGTTAATATTTAGAAGTTTTCAATAATATAAACATTTAGAATCTTTAGTGTTTTAATTCCCGCAAAAAGTCCATGTGCGTATAAGTAATATTAATTCAATTTTATATTTATTTGACATCGTTCAGCTAGATAGATCCCTTAAGAGAGATTTGGCAATAAGCTCTCTTTCATATCGGGGAAGAAGATTTACATATAGCTCCCACATGTATGTTCATTCCGATGTGACCTTTTAGCGCTACAGAACCTGCCTCGATATATATGTATGTTCCTTACAATTTTGTCTTTCAGAAGGCCATAGAAGCTTTATTTGAATGTACCAAAAGCAAATATATGTAAACTATTTGAATCAGAAGTATAAGTGTTATTCGATATTACTAGAGTGATGTAGGGTATTATATAGTCGCCCTTTTTTAGCCTTTCCTTACTGGTTTCACATACGTAGGATTAATATATATTTAAATTAAATTAAATTGACTTTCGTTCAGTTTTTTAAATTAGAGAGTTTATGTACTTAAATTCCGTAGGCATTAAACGTATAATTAATATTAATTGAATTTAGCATTCATACGACCTCGTGCACCTTGAGATATTTACATTTACAGAGGAGGTTTCTAATTACATAAAAATTTAGAATCTTTATTGTATTAATTCCATAGAGGGTCAAGGTACGTATAAGTAATATTAATTCAATTCAATATTCTTACGGTATAGTGTAGCTTAATAGATTCCAAAAGAGAGATTTCTAAAATTTTCCACACACTTTAATGGAAAGAGCTACAATCTCTCACAAAGCTGATTTAGAAAAAGGAGACATTTGACAACTTTTCCTTAAGAAAAGGTGGTCTTTAAAAACCTTCCAGAGGGAAAAGTGGCCTCTGACAACTCCTTCAGAGGAAAAAGATGTCTCTGACAACTTTTCTTTGGGAAAAGGTGGTCTCTGACAACTTTTTCTTAGGAAAAGGAGGTCTCTGACAACATTTCCTTAGGAAAAGTTGGTCTCTGACACCTTTTTCTTAGGAAAAGGTGTCCTCTGACAACTTTTCCTTAGGATAAGGTGGTGTCTGACAACTTTTCCTTAGGAAAAGGTGGTCTCTGACAACTTTTCCTTAGGAAAAGGTGGTCTCTGACAACTTTATCTTAGGAAAAGTTTGTCTCTGACAACTTTTCTTTAGGAAAAGGAGATCTGACAACTTTTTCTTAGGAAATGGTCGTCTCTGACAATTTTTTCTTAGGAAAAGTTGTCCTCTTATAACTTTTCCTTAGGAAAGGGTTGACTCTGCCAAGTTTTTCTTACGAAAAGATGGTCTCTAACAACTTTTTCTTAGGAAAAGTTTGTCTCTGACAACTTTTCTTTAGGAAAAGGAGATCTGACAACTTTTTCTTAGGAAATGATCGTCTCTGACAATTTTTTCTTAGGAAAAGTTGTCCTCTTATAACTTTTCCTTAGGAAAGGGTTGTCTCTGCCAAGTTTTTCTTACGAAAAGATGGTATCTAACAACTTTTCTTTAGGTAAAGGAGGTCTCTGGCAACTTTTCCTTAGGAAAAGGCGGTCTCTGACAACTTTTTCTTAGGAAAAGGTTTCCTCTGACAACTTTTCCTTAGGAAAAGGCGGTCTCTGACAACTTTTTCTTAGGAAAAGGTTGTCTCTGACAAATTTTCCTTACGAAAAGATGGTCTCTGACAACTTTTTCTTAGGAAAAGGTTGTCTCTGACATATTTTCCTTACAAAAAGATGGTTTCTGACAACTTTTCTTTAGGAAAAGGAGGTCTCTGAGAACTTTTCCTTAGGAAAAGGTGGTCTCTGACAACTTTTTCTTAGGAAAAGTTGTCCTCTGACAACTTTCCCTTAGGAAAAGGTGGTCTCTGACAACTTTTTCTTAAGAAAAGTTGGCCTCTGACATCTTTTCCTTAGGAAAAGTTGGTCTCTCACAACTTTTCCTCAGGTTAAGGAGGTCTCTGACAACTTTTCCTTAGGAAAAGGCGGTCTCTGACAACTTTTTCTTAGGAAAAGGTTGTCTCTGACAACTTTTTCTTAGGAAAAGGTTGTCTCTGACATATTTTCCTTACAAAAAGATGGTTTCTGACAACTTTTCTTTAGGAAAAGGAGGTCTCTGAGAACTTTTCCTTAGGAAAAGGTGGTCTCTGACAACTTTTTCTTAGGAAAAGTTGTCCTCTGACAACTTTCCCTTAGGAAAAGGTGGTCTCTGACAACTTTTTCTTAAGAAAAGTTGGCCTCTGACATCTTTTCCTTAGGAAAAGGGGGTCTCTCACAACTTTTCCTCAGGAAAAGGTGGTCTGACAACATTTTCCTTGGAAAAGGTAGTCTCTGACAACTTTTTCTTAGGAAAAGGTTGTCTCTGACAACTTTTTCTTAGGAAAAGGTTGTCTCTGACAAATTTTGCTTACGAAAAGATGGTCGCTGACAACTTTTCTTTAGGAAAAGGAGATCTGACAGCTTTTCCTTTGGAAAAAGTCGTCTCTGACAACTTTTTCTTAGGAAAAGTGGTCCTCTGATAACTTTTTCTTAGGAAAGGGTTGTCTCTGCCAAATGTTCCTTACGAAAAGATGGTCTCTGACAACTTTTCT
Organism: Eudasyphora cyanicolor; assembly: GCA_963930755.1. Taxonomy (NCBI): domain Eukaryota; kingdom Metazoa; phylum Arthropoda; class Insecta; order Diptera; family Muscidae; genus Eudasyphora; species Eudasyphora cyanicolor. Next base: position 260,072,536 of record OZ005736.1, read on the forward strand.
TTAGGTAAAGGAGGTCTCTCTGACATCTTTTTCTTAAGAAATGTTGGGCTCTGACAACTTTTCCTTGGGAAAAGGGGGTCTCTCACAACTTTTTCTTGGGAAAAGGTGGTCTCTGACAAAGTTGTTTCTCTGTCAACTTTTTCTTGGGAAAAGTTGGTCTCTGACAACTTTTTCTTGGGAAAGGTTGGTCTCTGACAACTTTCCTTAGGAAAAGGAGGTCTCGGACAGCCTTTTCTTGGGAAAAGGGGGTCTCTGACAACTCTTATTTAGGAAAAGGTGGTCTCTGACAACTTTTCCCTACGAAAAGATGGTCTCTGACATTTTTTCTTGGAAAAAGGTTCCTCTGACAACTTTTTCTTGGGAAAAGGTGTCGTCTGGTCTCTGACAACTTTTTCTTAGGAAAAGATGTTCTCTGACAACTTTTCCTTAGGAAAAGTTAATCTATGACAACATTACTTTAGTAATAAGCGGCATCTGATAACTTTGCCTAGGAAAAGGTGGTCTCTGACAACTTTCCCTAGGAGAAAGTGGTATCTGAGAACGATCCAACATTTGTGGCCCTCACAATTGGGTTGGCATTCTCGGAATGTTTGATGACAATACTCGTATATATTTTTTTTTTGATTGGTAATTAACTTTCTAAGCCACTCTTTGTAACGAAAATAAGCCCCAAATTTGTTGCGCAACGTAATTTTTAATTTGGGATGGCTTTTCCTGGGGCCCAACTTCCGGCCGCCAATGCATAAATACAAAAATAGATGTAATTATGGCTGACTTAGACTAATTGGTAAACTAAGGTGTATCACAGCTTTTAATTTGATTAAATGTTTAAACATACTTGATTATTAAATGTAATCTTCCTAAATATCAGACTATATTTTTTGTCTCCCGCTTTCCTTATCTCTTCTAGGTGTCATGGTACACGAAATTACTAATTATAAATATGCTGCGTATTATTGCAAAAAATATGAATTAATGCTAACGCGCCCCCATGAACCAAAGCACAAAGTACGTATGATTAATATTATTAAAATTTAATTTAATAGAAACATAAATTTTATGTTTTCTCAGGACAAAAAATTTATAAGTTAAAAAAATAATCCTGCCTATTTTATCATTTGAGCAATTTTGTAGCTTTCTTTCCAAGCCCATTATAAAACCTGCGTTTTCGTTTCCTTTTTCTTCTTTGTTTTCTTTTTTCGCTTTAGAAGTCATTTGGGAATTTACCAATTATGATATGTAGGAGCTGCATTTCCGTTGCTTTCATTTAGGGCAAATTGATAAATATAAGTAGATCAATTTTTCCTTTTACAATTGTAATTTCTAAAAAGCGAAAAAAGAAATGTGGCACGAGTGTGACTTTCGAGTATATGGGCTTATTTTAGTTTGAATATATTGCAATCTTCTTCAAAATAAATTATTTTCATAAAAAATTTAAGAGAATTACTTTGTTGGTGGTATGCTTTACCTGTTTGTGCCTTGCGAAGCCATTTGGTGTAAGCTACTAGACAATTTCGAAAGATGTCTTGATTATGAAGGCCTTTGAGGGCATTGACTGTGTTTCTTTGCTGAAAGTGGAATGGAAGAAATACTCACATCTGACATAGAACCCAGCAATTCAGCAAATACAAAGGCTGTGGAAAATAATCCGCTTTGCCAAACATTTATGCTGAAGTATAAATTAAAAATTTTATTTTAAGAAGTGCTTTTTATTTTTACTTGTGGCAAATAAATTCGTTTAGGAGAATATGCTTAGAAGTCTACAACGAAATGGGTACTTCCAAGTTTTATAAAAATCGATATATACTCTATGGAACAAAAAACCAATGTTTGTGTCCGATACCTAAATACTTTATTTGTATATATTGAGGAATACTATTTTATGAAATAAAAACAAACAAAATTTTTATGGTAAAGTTTTTTTTTATTTTTTTTTCTAAAATAACATTAACCTATGAAATTTTTATTTTTTGCCTAATAATTTAAAAAGATGTTGCTAAATGGAAGAATAAAATGGCGCTTTTTTTGAGAAATTTTTTTAAAAAATATTATGGGTATTAAAATATTTAAAAATTGAGAAAAATGCATTTTTTGGTTTTACGCAATTCTCAATAATAGTGCTAATTTTTCACGGGACTATAGGTACTGTAAAAACACTACGCTCCAGAAAATTTGAAGTATATATTTGTATGGACTGGAAAAAGAGTTATAAGCCATTAACTTTTTGTGCATAATAGTCTATTTGTATGTGAAGTACCAAAAGGGGTGTGGCAACTTCGCTTATGTTTTTCAGGATAAGAGCGACTGAGAAACTAATATTATGTGTGAAATTCTGAGTAGTAGTATAGAAGTTATGAGATAATCAATATTTCACTAAATGTTGACCCTTCGTGAGGGAGGTACTCGAAGGAGTGGGCCAACATAGTCCATTTTTGGCCTTAGCCTGCGATAGTAAAAAATATTGATATATACCAAATGTGAAGTCAATCGGTTAATCCTGCCGAAAGTTATCGGGCGCACAAGTCAGACAGACGGACGGACGAACATTGCTCAAATGACTTTAAATGGCCCAAAATGGATTTCCGCCAAATATTCTTGGGGTCTCTTTGGTCCCTCCTTCGATCTATTACACATGTAACCCGCTGCAACTCATATATCATAGTGGGGGTATAAGAACAAGATTTTATTGAAATTGTCTTACTTTTACCAAAAGGGATATAGGTTAGGCCATTTTGTTTACCATCTCATATAGACCAGTTTAGGTTCCTAGTGTTACCACGGGCTGAAATATCCCTCATCGAAACTAAACTGTTTGATATACAAAGTTCTCGATAACATGAATATAGGTACCGGAAAGATCTGTCCAGACATCGCTCACTTAAGGCGGGACAGTCGCTTAGCAAGAACTCAATGCTCACCACCTCCCCCTCATCCCCACAACTTCTGCAGAAGTCATTGGACTCAAGTTCAACTTCCGGGCGAGTTCGCAGATCAGGTCGTGCCTCGTCAGAACTTATATTTTGACCTCATCAGCTCTTATCTTGGACAGATTTGTCTGGCTACCATACAGGTGTTAATTTCTATCCATCTCTCATTGGACAACCTGACTGTCTCTTGCCTGAGCCAAAGCTTGCATGTGGACAGTGGCGCACCAGTATATGCAGAATCTTCGAGAATTGGTAATGTCGTCCTTTTTATAGCAAGTTCATCATTTCATTTGCAATTCCCCGGTATATACCTATGCCCAGTTACCCATATGAGGTAAATCTTATACAGCTCAGCCATTTCGTGGAGGGTTATATCTCTAAAGGCATTCTGGCTGTCGGAGTAAATGATGACGCCAGTGTTGGTCACTATTTTGCGACTCAGCCACTTGTTGACTTCCCATTATTTCAGCTTTATAGATACTGCAAATATCTAGTAGATTTGCCTTTGTTGTAAGCAAATTGGCTTCCCGACAAAAGTTTTACATCCAGTTTTTTTCTAATGAAATAATCTGGATAGACCAACTGGCCTACATTCATTTGGTCTAGTCTGTGATATATTTATAGCGACATACATTCAAACTATATTATTGATAGTCATAAGATCCATGTTCCTGTCAATCATACGTATCCATGTGCCGAGAAAAGAAAAAACAATTACAAAAGTATTTAAGAAACATGACATGAAAAATGGAAACAAATTATTTGTTGGAAAAGTTTCAGAGACTAATCAACATCCCGACTTTCTGACAGTACAGTTAAATACTTTTCTAACTATCGTCCTTTATACTTCTAGAATATTAGAATATTTTTATTATATGACCCCCATTTCATGAATATCCATTTTTCAAACCAAAATTAATATTAATCATACGCTCTCCGTTTTTGTTGTTCATACGCACTGCACTGAGAAAGCAGTTTTGAGAAATATGTAAAAAATATATGTTTTAATGGAAGTCGTCCTGAAAAACCTTGAAATTCAGTGGAATTTAAAGGGTATTTAAGTGATATGATTTAGAAATAGAAAAAAAATTATTAAAACTTTTGTAGACTAATCACCCTTTCTATCGTCCTTTGTGCTACTAAAATATTGTAATATAGTTATTATAAGAACCCCCCTTGTTAAATATACTTGAGTATCTTTGAGTGTCTATTTCTGCATATAAGAAAATCCTTTTGCTATCTATGAATTGTATATGCGTCCTGTCATCCGCCACTCTAATGGAGGTTGCCTGTCGACATCTCAACACATTCAACTTGCGCTTATGTCTCGCGATTTATGTTTATTTGAATTTCATAAATTATGATTATTGCCAGGATATGGTAAATGAAACAATTGAATTGTTGCGAGAAAAGTTGGGAGATTCGATTATTTTAAGAAATTGTGATATTGAAGTTGTGATTTAACACCATTAGACTATTTCTTGTGGGGTTATTTCAAGTCATTGGTCTTTTTAAATAAACCAGACTCTCTTCAAGCTCTACAAGTCAACATTGAACGTGCCATTCATGACATATGACTTGATTTAGTGGAAAAAGTTCTCGAAAATTGGGTTAATCGAATTCGTTCATGCAGAAGAAGTCGTGGAGGACATTTGAATGACGTTTTTTATACTCTCACTTTAGTGTGACGAGGGTATATATCGTTTGCTACGAAAAAAAGTGTAACACATCGAAGGAGTGATCTAAGACCCTATGTATGTTCGGCGGATATTCGTTTTGGGTCATTTTAAGTCGAATGAGCAATGTCCGTCCGTCTGTCTGTCTGTCTATCTGTCTGTCTGTCTGTGTGTCTGCTGGCTGGTGCGCACGATAACTCTCGAAAGGAGTAACCGATTGACTTCAAATTTGGTACGTGGTGATATTTTTTTCTATCTCCGGCTAAGTTCGAAGATGGGCCATATTGGTCCACTCCTTCTAGTACCTCCCCCACAAAGTGTTAAAATGTTGTGAAATATTGATTCTTTAATAACTGCTATTATACGTATTCGAATCTTCTGAAATTCCACACATAGTATTAGTTTGTTAGTCGCTATCAACTCGAGGAAAATGGGCGAAATTGCCACGCCCGTTTTGGTATCTCCCACACAAATGCACCATTTTGCACTAAAAGTTAAAAGCTTATAACATTAATACCAGTGTTTAGAAATACTTGTACAGTGTAATGCTTTTAGAGTGCCTACAGTCCAGTGAAAAATGGGCGTTATTGCCGCTCCCCTTTTGGTACCTCCCACACAAATGCTCCATTTTGCACCAAAAGTTAACAGCTTATAACATTAATACCAGTGTATAAAAATACTTGAAATTTTGTACAGCGTAATGTTTTTATAGTGCCTACACTCCATTGAAAAGTGGGCGTTATTGTCACGCCCCTTTTGTTACCTCTCCCACAAAGGCACCATTTTGCACCAAAAGTTAACAGTTTATAACATTAATATCAGTGTATACAATTACTTGACATTTTGTACAGTGTAATGCTTTTATAATGCCTATAGTCCAGTGAAAAATGAGCGTTATCACCACGCCTCTTTTTGTACCTCCCACACAAAGTGGCCAAATTATACCACAATTTAATATCTCAACGTTAATACACCAGTCCATATAAACGATTACAATTCGGCACAGTGCAATGTATTTAAAGTATCTACTGTTCAGCGAAATATAGGTGTATTTCTTAAACCCCTTCTGGTACCTCCCACAAAAATTGGCAGAATAATTTGTGTAATATTCAATATTACATAACTCACAAAGTGAGGGTATACCTTAGTCGGTTTACCCGACTGAAACTTTCTTACTTGTTAGAACTTAATTGTATCGATTGTACTTACATTAAATAAAAAACTTTTGAATTTCCGTAACAATAAGTGTCTAAAAATTTAATAAGAAGTTGCTAAATGGAAGAATAAAATGCAGCTTTTTTTTGAGAAATTTTTTTAAAAAAATTTATGGGGATTTGAAATATTTAAAAATTCAATTGCTTTTGAACGGCTGAACCCATTTTTAAAAAGTTCATTGCGTCCCCAAATATCCAATTAATGTTTTGGATTTGCGAGAGTCTGGTGCATATTGTGTGTAAATTTGGAAAAAATAGAAGGGAAAAAGATTTTTTTAAATAATGAACCGTTATGTTAACATTGTAAAAATTGTCTCAGTCGTTCAAGAGCAATTGCATTTTTTTCCTAAAAAAATTGACAAAAATCTGACTTTTTTTTGATTTTTGTACTATTGCACACAGAATACAGTTTGGTTGCCTCAACCGAATTATTTGCCAACCGAATTTTGGTAGTTCCGTCTACTATCATGCGATTCTATCAGTACAACCAATATTTTGGTTGTGGTATACTTCTGCTTCCATGTTGACAACAATCATATTTGGTTGCGCCAACTACGAAAATGGTGGCTTAAATTATCTGTTGTAGTTGCCACAACCAACTGTTTTAAAAAATTGGTTGTTCTGACAATTTGTCAGTCATTACTACCGACAATTAATTAAAAACAGTTTTCATTAATTTTTATTTTATTTATTGAACAAAAAACAAAACAATTCATAACAAAATTAAAAATCCCATATTACAAATTCATCACTATTATGAGATGTGGAAATATTTGACACACATTTGAGTACACGAAAAAAACACAAAACTTTTATGCCAATATCGCTTAACCCTGTGCTTTCAATTTCATGACTGTTGCTTTTATTTTTTATTTATGTAAAACATTTTGCATACCGTTCTTGAACAAAATGTTGAAGATTTTTTTATGTCGAGTAATTTTATTTTTTGTTTGTCATGTATCAGCAAAAGAACAGCAATCTTCCTGTTGTATTTCCCAAAATACATTTGGGAAATGATTGGGATAACCAATAAACGATTATTTATTAATTTTTTTCTGTTGTAGTAACCAATTTTTCGTTGCAATAATAATCTTTGGTCTATTCATACAATTTCTGTTGTCAAGAATAAAACATTGGTCGCCACAACCAAAAATCGATCATATGGTACTATAATGAAAATTTAAAATCGGTTACCACAACTAACAGAGTGTCAATGAAAAAAACAATCTTAATTCGATTGATACAACCATCGATTTAGTTGCAAGCATTTTCATTTGATCGTATCCATGTTATTATTGTTGTTTCAACTAATTATTTATAAATACAACCGACTTTTTGTTTCTAGTACTAATTTTTTATTCTTACAATCGAATTGCAATCAATTATTTTCCTGGGTGTGGGTTTATCGAACCAATTTTTTTGTCATATAGGAAATGTTATTTCCCATCCAGTAAAGTTGATACGACTGAAATCGGTGCGTATTGTGCTCCGATATTTACAAAATTCTAGCACACGGTAAGGGAAAAATGAAAAATTCAATTTTCAGTTGCAGTAATCTCGGTAACAATACGAGATAATTCTTAGTTGTAAACATTTTTTTTAGACCTCTGTTCGTAGAACACACACAAAAAGAAATTTTATAAATCGGGAGAGAAACACGAGCTTGAACATTTTCTTCACCCGATGTGGCCAACTTTGAGGCCATCTAGCTTCGCCCTGTCTGACATATGTGGACCAAATATAAAACTTAACTTCTCTAACATCTCTGAATCTACCATGCCAAGTTTGGTCGCAATCGATGGTTTTGTTAAGAAGCGGTCGAATTATTTCCCCTTTTTATATTCGTTAGGTTAGTAAACCCTAGACTCGGTTTGGTGAAATTGGTGAGCAATCCTGAAAAACCTATTAAACAAAATTGTTGTCGAAGGGCTGTACTTAACATTTTGTGGTTGAAATAGTGTCTTAAAATCGAAAAAAAAATATTAACATTTTTTATGGTAATTTTTTAATTGTAAGCTTCCTTTTGAATTTGGAGCATATTTTATTAAGCGATGAAGCCGACATACCATAGAAATTAAAGGAAATTATGAGGGCTACAAATGTTTAAAACTTCTCTTTCCCGTAGCAGCAGATGTTTATTTAACTTTCGTTGAAACAATTAGAAACCAGTAAGGAAAGGCTAAAGTCGGGCGGGGCCGACTATATAATACCCTACACCACTCTCGTAATATTGAATAACTCTGAAATATAAATCAGAACGATCGGAGTGCGACCTGTAGTCGACGAACAACTTAAGATGGACAGACGGACAGACGGACGGACAGACATGGTTAAATCTAGCTAGTGATTTTGAGTCGATCGGTATACTTTAAGGTGGGTCTAGCTATAGTATTTTCAGGTGTTACAAACATCTGCCATGAAATAAACTTATAATACCCTGTATCACAGTGTGGTGTAGGGTATAAAAACGATTGGATGTAAAATACAGCTTCTACAGGACTAAAGAGCCAAATCGGATGAAACATATATATGGGAGCTATAGCTAAATCTTAACCGATTTTCTTCAAATTCGGCAATGTTAGTCCATGGATCAAGAAACTCTACCATTCTAAATTTCAAAACGATTGGATGTAAAATACAGCATCTATAGGACTAAAGGATCAAATCGGACGAAACATATACATATATGGGAGCTATAGCTAAATCTTAACCGATTTTCTTCAAATTCGGCAATGTTGGTTCATGGATCAAGAAACTCTACCATTCTAAATTTCAAAACGATTGGATGTAAAATACAGCTTCTATAGAACTAAAGGGCCAAATCGGACGAAACATATATATGGGAGCTATAGCTAAATCTTAACCGATTTTCTTCAAATTCGGCAATGTTGGTTCATGGATCAAGAAACTCTACCATTCTAAATTTCAAAACGATTGGATGTAAAATACAGCTTTTATAGGACTAAATGGCCAAATCATACGAAACATATATATGGGAGCTATAGCTAAATCTTAACTGATTTTCTTCAAATTTGGTAGTGTTGGTTCATGGATCAAGAAACTCTACCATTCTAAATTTCAAAACGATTGGATGTAAAATACAGCTTCTATAGAACTAAAGGGCCAAATCGGACGAAACATATATATGGGAGCTATAGCTAAATCTTAACCGATTTTCTTCAAATTCGGCAATGTTGGTTCATGGATCAAGAAACTCTACCATTCTAAATTTCAAAACGATTGGATGTAAAATACAGCTTTTATAGGACTAAATGGCCAAATCGGACGAAAGATATATATGGGACCTATATCTAAATCTGAACCGATTTCAACCAAATTCAATAGCGATCTTAACAGCTGCGAAATACTCTAAACTGCAAAATTTCAGAACGATCGGAGTGAAATTGCGACCTGTAGTCGACGAACAACTTTACATGGACAGACGGACGGACGGAGGGACGGGTGGACGGACATCGTTAAATCGACTCAGCTAGTGATTCTGAGTCGATCGGTATACTAAAAGGTGGGTCTAGCTGTGTTATTTTAAGGTGTTACAAACATCTGCCGTGAAACAAACTTATAATACCCTGTACCACAGTGTGGTGTAGGGTATAAATAGTCGTTGTTGCCAACCCGTTTTTGGTACGTCCCAAACAAATTTGCCAAAATAAACAATATGAAAAATATTTTTTTTATTTTCCCTATTTTTACAATATGGGTCATAATATACAAATTTTTTGCGAATTTCTTTCTATTTTTTTATGGTATTTTTCGCGCCCGCATTAAACAATTTTTTTTAAATAAAAAAAAAATCAAATTCATTTTACGACAGTTATGACAGTTCGTTTCTACGTGGAAGTGATGTTTTCGCCATTTCTAGTTCTCATAATTTCCTTTCCTCATTTAATGACATTCCGATTTTATCTAGCTTGGACTCCAAAAATATGGTCCAAATACTAAAGGTACAACTCATGAAAATTGGAATTTTAGAAAAAAAAAAAATTAAAAAAAAAATTTGTTTTGTCTTCAAAAGGAGTATGCCTCAACCTAAAAAAAATTTTAGATCTCGGACACCAAAAAAATTTTTTTTGTTGCATAGTGTAATTATGAATTTCATTGATTTTTTATTTGTTTAGATTGAATTATACTTAAATGACAATACATAGCTCTGCCAACGGGAACTCTAGTTTCATACAATATAATGCAACATTTTCAAAACACACTACTTAATTATATAAGATAAATTTGATTGATTTGTAATACATTATACATACTACTACAGGTGTCATAACTATAATTCGAGTTTTCAGCAAAATTTCTGGAAGAGGACTTCAAAATCTGCCATAAAATTGAATTTTATATTTTATTTCTGCTCCCAATTTAGGACAATTTGATGTTTTTTATGCGCTAAATGTTTTTATTCCTCAACAGTTGTGGAAGGAAATCATAAAAAATCTTCAGGGAAATGGGTAATTACTTATTCTCAAATGCCCTACAGATGTTGGGAATTTGACTTTTTTACTTGTCGTTTTATTTTTTCTTAGTTTTTTTTTATTTGTTTATAAAATACTGTGCACCACCAATTGTCGCTGTCAATAAAAAATATATATTGCCATTTTATAGCTGATGTCTGTTGCGTGTGTTTCTTTTTATGTTTTTGTTGTTCTTTTTTCAAATCTTAATGGCATGCATTCGAACATGATCTGCTCTAGTCAGATGTGGAAAAATGAAAACACTTTAGGCTACACCTACTTTCAAACCCAGGAATATTTTATTACCCACCCGCTCCCCTACCAGGTTGCCCCAAACCACCTTTGCCAAATAGACAAACGTCAGCAATTCCGCAGATTATATAGATAAGCTTCCTTGAGGAGCCCCCTCACCAAACGAAAGGAAGCAAAATGAAGCGCGCCCCTCTACACTGTCATAGACATAACATATGATTGACATTTACATTATTTATATGCCAACATTTATTTTAGTTTAAAATTAATGCCGGGAAAAAAAGCAACAGCAAACTGTCATAATAAATAAAATGCTGTTTTGCCAACAAAGTGAACGAGAGTACTTTAGGAATGGAATGGAATTGATGGTTTGTCATTCCGTGTCTCTGCTCTACTAGAGGGAGGAGGCTCTCCTAGTGATAGCCGAAAGCAAGGACATGAAACGTTCCACAGTTATACCATATACAGGGAATACGGAAGAAGGAAAGAGCGCCCAAACCACCAGCGAGCCCAAGCCAGAGCTTGAGTATGTTTAACATATCCTGGCAATAATCATAATTTATGAAATTCAGATAAATATAAATTGAGAGACATAAGCGCAAGTTGAATATGTTGAGATGTAGACAGACAACTTTCATTCGAGTGGCGGATGACAGAACGCATATACAATTTATAGATAGCAAAAGGATTTTAATAGATGACAGAAATAGACAATCAACGATACTCAAAGATATTGCAGGAAGGAACAATATTATAATATGCTGGTAGTATAAAGGACGATGTAAAGGATGATTAGTCTCTGATAGTTTTAATAATTGTATTTTCGTTTGTTTTTATTTCGTTTCTTAAATCGTTATTGATTTGACAATAGAATATTCTCAGGAGAATCACGGAGCAGGAGAATCACGGAATTTCAAGATGTTCCAGGACGACGTCCATTAAACATATATTTTTAAAATCTTTTTAAAATTACTTTTCGGTGCATGGGTACGAATGATCGACAGGAACAGGGAACGTATGATTATTATTAAATTTGGTTGAAAAAATATAGACCCCCGAACCACCAGCGAACACAAGCCAGAGATTGAATATGTTTAACATATCCTTGGAATAATCATAATTAAAGAAATTCAGATAAATATATATAGAGAGACATAAGCGCAAGAGGCCGAACCACTGGCCTATACGTATGTCCATGGACATGGGTCGTTTAAACGTCATTTCTCTTCAATCTAACCTAACCTAGCCTAAGCGCAAGTTGAATATGTTGACATGTAGACAGACAACTTCCATAAACGTGGCGGATGACAGAACGCATATACCAAACATAGATAGCAAAAGGATTTTCATAGATGACAGAAATAGACAATCAACGATACTAAAAGGTATTCTAGGACTCCTATAAAACATTATTATAATATACTAGTAGTAGGACGATGTAAAGGATGATTAGTCTCTGAAACTTTTAATAATTGTATTTTCGTTTGTTTTTATTTCGTTTCCTAAATCGTTATTAATTTGTCACTAGGATATTCCCCTGGCTATAGACCATATTTGCCTCTATTATGTATTATAAAGGGGTTTCCAACAAGAGGTGTTATTTTGGTATTCAAAGAAAAATGTCATTTTTTGAGATAAATGATCGGATGTTTATTTCATAATAAAGAGGAATTTATGCCGTTAATAATGAAAAACAACATCAGTCACGACCACGCTTACAGGACCATATCCTTTTCATGAAATTTTCCATAACCAAATCGCAAAGTGGCTGCCCTCTATGTCCTCGATATCCTCACGAATTCTATCTTTGAGGTCTTGAATCGACGCTGGGCTATTGGTAGACCTTATCATTCACGTGGCCCCAAAAGAAGAAGTCGCAAGATGTTAAATCACAAGATCTCGGTGGGCAATTGTGATCACCTCTTCGAGAGATTACACGGTCCGGAAAATTTTCCCGTAACAGAGCAATGGTTTCGTAGCTTGTGTGGCACGTAGCGCTGTCTTGTTGAAAGTAAACGTTGTCCAGATCAATACCATCCAACTCCGACCGTAAAAAATCTTTAATCATCTCTCGATAGCGCAATCCATTCACCGTAACTGTTGATCCAACCTCATTTTCGAAAAATTAAGGTCCAAACAGTCACACGTTGAGGATGGAGAGGCTTCTCAACAAAAACTATTGGTTTTTCCGAGCCGCAGATACGACAATTTTGCTTGTTGACGTAGCCACGGAGGTGGAAATGGGCCTCCTCAGTCAAGATGATTTTTCGATGATTTTCGATTTTTCGAATTTTAATAATTTCAATGCTTTGTTGAATCGTGTATCGTTCCATTTTTAGGAATGGCGTAGTTTCTACTTGTCAAATGTCAAAGAATGCAAGCTTCAAAATAGACAGCTACCGAAATACTAGGTGATTCAAAATAACACCTCTTGTTGGAAAACCCTGTAGAATGCAAAGTTTTCTAAAAACGGCGAAGCAAATACAATTACAGCTCCTCGTATAGCTATTTGACGGATGCTACTCCGAACATTCAGTGAGGTTTAGCTGTGGGCAGTATAAGTATAAAGGATGATTAGCCTCTGAAAGTTTTACTAATTTTTTCTATGTCATTTAAATTTCTAATTTCTATGTCACTTAAATGCCTTTTAAATGTCACGGAATTTCAAGATTTTCCCGGGCGACGTCCGTTAAAACATATATTTTTAACATCTTTTTTTATACCCTCCACCGTTGGATGGGGGTATATTCATTTTGTCACTCCTTTGTAACACCTCTAAATTTAGATCCGAGAGCCCATAAAGTATATATATTCATAATCGTCGTAAAATTCTAAGACGAGTCCGTTATAATGAGCTAGGTTGATCAAATTTGGTAGAAATATTTCTTATAGTTGCAGGATGTTTGGGATAGCAAATGAGCCATATCGGTCAATGTTTTGTTTTATAGAGGTCGCACCGAAATACGGGTTTTGAGACATTTTACAAATCGGTTCATATTTTGTTATTGCCACCCTATAGAGGTCGCCAAAAAATTCGTATTTAAGCCATAATTACCATATTTTCTAAGCGTTTTAACTGAATCGTTGCCGTTTGCATTTAAATAAGACAAAAAATTTTATGGTAATTTTTTTTTCAACAAATTTTTCTTTAGAGTTTCCATTTTCGTGGAATGTGCCTTTAGTATTTTGACCATATTTGAAATTATGAGGACTACAAATATCAGTCATGGCTCTTTCACTTGGAAACAGAAGCTTAGTAACTTATATTGAAATAATTAGGAAAAATTGTCTAAGTTCAAAGATAGATTATATCGATCCTTCGTCATCCTTCAAGTACCTCCCCCACGAAGGGTCATAATTTAGTAAATTATTGATTATCTCATAACTTCTGTATTACTACTCAGAATCTTTTACAATTCCACGAATTGTATTAGTTTCCTAGTCGCTGTCATCTTGAGAAAAATGGGCGAAGATGCCACATCCCTTTAGATACCTACCATACAAATGGAGCATTTTGCACAAAAAGTTAACGGCTTATAACTTTCATTCCAGTCCATACAAATACTTGACATTTTGTGAAGTGTAATGCTGTTATTGAGCCAAATACAATCCCATAAAAAATGGGCTTTATTGCCACGCCCCTTTTGGTACAAAAAGGACCATTTGGTACAAAAGGACCATTTTGCACAAAAAGCTAACTGCTTATAACTTTGATTTCTGCACATACAAATACTTAAAATTTTATGCAGTGTAATGTTTTTAGTACCCAGTGTAAATTTAACAAGTAGGAAAGTTCAGTCGGGTAAACCGACTTATGAATCCCCTCACCTTGAGTCCCAAAAATATAAGTAAATTTATTTATTATTTGTTTTAATTAAATTATTATCAATTTAAATTGCATTTAATAACTTTAAAGTATGTTCTGGTATTAAAGTTAAAAGCTGGTAACTTTTAGTACAAAATGGTCTATTTGTGTGGGAGGTACCAAAAGGGGCGTCCCAACAACGGTCACTTTTCTCTGGACTCTAGGTACTATAAAAGCATTACACTGTACAATATTTCAAGTAATAATATTCACTGGTATTAAAGTTAAAAGCTGTTAACTTTGGGTACAAGAGAGTCCATTTGTGTGGGAGGTACCAAAAGGGGCGTGCCAATAACATCAGTTTTTCTCTGGACTCTAGGTACTATAAAAGCATTATACTGTAAAAAATTGCAAGTATTTGTATGTACTGGTATTAAAGTTATATGATGGTAACTTTTGGTACAAAATCGTCCATTTGTGTGGGAGGTACCAAAAGAAGCGTGGCAATAATGTCCATTTTTCACTGTATTTTAGTTACTATTAAACAATTACACTGTACAAATTTTAAGTCTTTGTATGCACTGGTAATAAAGTTATAAGCTTTTAACTTTTGGTTCAAAATTGTCCATTTGTGTAGGAGGTACCAAAAGGTACGTGGCAACTTCGCCCATTTTTCTCGAGGTAATAGTGACTACTAAACTAATACTATGTGTAGAATTTCAGAGGATTCAAATAAGTAGTATAGAAGTTATTAAATAATCAATATTTCACTAAATGTTAACCCTTGTGGGGGAGGTACTAGAAGGAGTGGACCAATATGGCCCATCTTCGAACTTAGACGGAGAAAAAAGAAAATATTACTACATACCAAATTTGAAGTCAATCGGTTACTTCTTCGTGCGCACCAGCCAGCAGATAGACAGACGGGCGGACATTCCTCATTCGACTTAAAATGACCCAAAACGGATATCCGCTGAACATACTTAGGGTCTTAGGTCACTCATTCGATGTGTTATACTTTTGGCTCGTAGCAAATGATATATACCCTCCTCTCTCAGTTGAGGGGATACAAAATTGAACAACAGCTTTTTTTTCCGATTTTCTTTCTATTTTGTTATGGTTTTTTCGTGCCAGCAAAAAACGATTTTTTGGAAAAAAATAAAATTTTTTCTGATTGATTTTACAGCAGTTACTAAACTTTCGTTTCTGGGTGGAAGTGATGTTTTCAGCATTTCTAGTTTTCATAATTTCCTTTAATTTAAATGGTATCCCGGCTTTATAGAGCATAAACTTAAACAAGTAAAAGCGTTAAGTTCGACCATGCCGAATCTTATGCCCTCCACCATGGTTTGCATTCAGTTTTATTACTGGGAAAATCTTGGAGCAAATCATGAAGTAAATTACTAAAAAAAACGAACGCTGCAATTTTTAGGTCGCAAATTCTTCAGCCAAACTCTTCACCTGAAAAATATGATATTTATGGCTTAAAATAGCTTTTTTGAGAGCTACATCTACACAGGGACTACAACAAAATACAATTTTAATTGTACAGGGTTTTCCAACAAGAGGTGTTATTTTGAATCACCCGATATTTCGGTAGCTGTCACTTTTGAAGCTTTTATTCTATGACATTTGACAAGTAGAAACTACGCCATTACTAAAAATGGAACGATACACGATTCAACAACACATTGAAATTATTAAAATTCGAAAATCATCGAAAAATCATCTTGACTGACGAGGCCCATTTCCACCTGGGTGGCTACGTCAACAAGCAAAATTGTCGCATCTGGGGCTCGGAAAACCCAAGAGTTATTGTTGAGAAGCCTCTCCATCCTCAACTGTTTGGTGCGGTTTATGGTCTGGCGGGGTCATTGGACCTTACTTTTTCGAAAATGAGGTTGGATCAACAGTTACGGTGAATTGATTGCGCTATCGAGAGATGATTAATGATTTTTTATGGTCGGAGTTGGATGGTATTGACCTGGACAACGTTTACTTTCAACAAGACGGCGCTACGTGCCACACAAGCAACGAAACCATTGCTCTGTTACGGGGAAAGTTTCCGGACCGTGTTATCTCTCGAAGAGGTGATCACAATTGGCCACCGAGATCTTCTTCCTTTGGGGCCACGTGAAAGATAAGGTCTACGCCAACAGCCCAGCGTCGATTCAAGACCTCATAGATAGAATTCGGCTATCGAGGACATAGGGCAGCCACTTTGCGATTTGGTTATGGAAAATTGCATGAAAAGGATATGGCGTGGTCGTGGTGGCCATTTGGCTGATGTTGTTTTTCATTATTAACGGCCTACCTTCCTCTTTATTATGAAATAAACATTTTTCAGAAACTGAAAATAGATTTATGGATTTTTATTTGCACACCTCTTACCTTAGAGTAGTGATAATCCTCCAGGTGCTTTAGGTCTCACCATCAGCTAACCAATTTACTTCTTTATTCCTACGAAAAAATTTGCTTTTCTCCGTAAATTTACACCTTAATTCCTTTTGCGTTCTTTTTTACTGCTTAGGGTTTAAATGTCATTCTTAATAATTATACGCCAAGGATAAATCTTGATTAAAAAGCATACTTCTTATATTTCTTTGAATTTCCTGAGCAATATTAGCGAAAAGTTTTTTTTCTGATTTCCATTTACTTATACCCCAAAATATGTTATTTTAAAAATAACTACTCTAGTGTTGTTGTTGGTCTAACAAACGCAGTGTAGTAGCAAAGATTTGCTTGTTTACCAAAATTCCAAATTTAACCATATGACCTTTTAAAAATCTGTGAGATTTATTTAGGCAAACGATGGTGTTATTTTAGTCTTAAAATTAATGACAAACCTTAAAATTGTTGTAATGTTTTTGATAGACGGAACAAATAAGAAAATATGTCCTGATGTACGATATGGTGGAGATGTAGGCAGATAATATTGAGTATGGGCATATACTTTGTTGAATGTAAATATATACGAGTATGTCCACCATAATTTTGACATTGAAAAGTTTTATAAAGAATGCTCGTCTTTGCTGAAGAATCAAATCTTTGATTTTTATTCCCACCAGAGATCTCCCGATATCCCGACTATTACCTTGACCGTAAAATTATATGTATGTATTGTAATTCATATAAATAAAATAAATAAATATCTTCGACATGTTTACGCATATGTTCGATTTCCAACAATAAAGTAATTATTTTTCTTATAAAGATGTAAATTATGAATAAAATTGGGAAAGAAAACTAAAAGCGTATAAGTGATCTTGATTCATAAAGATAAAGTTCTAGAAGAAATAGTAACAAACAGACTGAATAATTTTCTAAATAAGTATAACATAATAAACAAAAATCAATATGGTTTCCAAAAGGATAAAAATATAAACAAACTGCTTGGCAAGTTTTCTGACCAAGTGAACAAAAGTCTAGGAAAAAACCTGCATTGTTTAGTCCTTTTCATAGACTTCAGTAAGGCGTTCGACACAATACCACACAATAAACTTATTGAAGTTCTACAAAACTATGGAATAAGAGGCAAATTTTTGGACTTCTTTAAAAATTATTTGAGTAACAGAACATACCAAGTAAAGATAGCAGATAAGCTGAGCAAAACTACAAATGTAATGCAAGGAGTACCGCAGGGCTCCAAACTAGGTCCTATTCTATACATATTATATGCAAATGATACGATACAGCCATAGTTGTAACTAACAGATGTATTTTGAATGCAACAAATATAATGCAATCTGAATTAAATCTAATAACGAAATGGTGCCATGATAAAGGATTAGTAATAAACGCCACTAAAACTAAATTGATGCACTTCCGGCAAAGACATTTTAAACAAACAGATCTGCCAATTATTTTCCATAACAAAAAATGTTTAGACACTTCGATAACTCCAAATACCGATGTAGCCGACGCTTGCTCACAAATAGAATTTGTAGAAAGCTATAAATATCTAGGAGTGTACTTAGACGCACACTTCAGATGGAAACTACATGTAGATCACTTACAGGGAAAGCTTCGAAAAACTATATTTTCCTTATATCATCTAAGTAGATGCTCACCATACAAAGTTGTGAAGCAAGCCTACATGTCTCTAGCAGAGTCATATCCAAGACATGGCATTACCGCTTGGGGAAGAGGATCACAATGCAAAATAATACAGCGAACTCAGGACAGACTAGTCAAACTTTTATTTAAATGTCACCAGTACCGAACGAACTTTACAAACCAAATATCTACTGATCAACATACAACACAAAATCAAAACGTCAATATAATCACAACTCATCCAAATATACAAAACATCAAACAAATTTATAAGGATTTAAAAATCCTTAATGTTGACGAAATTTATAAAATCACCACAATCGTCGAATTTTACAGAGATGAAACATTATTACAACAAATCAATCATCCACAAAATACAAGGAGCAGAGCACTAGGACGTTATCAAATACCAAAATTCAAAAATAATTATGAAAAGAACTCACTATCTGTTTCACTGCCTACAATATGCAACAACATTCCCTGCCATATATTCAACAACACAAATAAATTACGAAGAAAGAAAGAAATTAAAAAATATTTACTGTTATAACCTATTTATATATAACCAAATAAGTGAAATGTGAATTATGAAATTTCAACAGCTGAGCTGAATATATATTACACCTGCAGACAAGCCTTTAAGGCTTCGCGGGTATATCTTAAGATAATATGCACAAATTAAAAGATACAATAAAGAAAGCAAAATTAAAAAAAAATATTAAACATTCATTTAATTAATAAAGGAAGCATTCATTAAGAATGGAAGTACTCGTAGAGATAACTTGTTTTGATAAGAAATTAATGCGTATGAGTTATACAATTTAATACAATAATCATACGTTTATATGTGCCTCAGCCAATGTTTACTTGTTGCGTATGATTGATATTATTTTAATATAAAGCTTTGACGTCATTCTTTACTTCTTTCAAACACTTTGCCTGCGTCTTTAAGTTATAATCGGAATAATCCAATTATCTCCAAGTAATAATGTTTGAAATTAAAGGATATCTTTTGTATGAGATATTGTATGAGATAAAGTCAGGGGAGCGTATGACTAATAAGAATATGTTGCGTATGGGTGACGTTCTCTGTCAAATTATGTGGATGACCTATTCCAATGCGACTGTAATTGAATTTCATTGGTTGAACCCCAAATAAGAAATTTCCTCTTCACATGGTTTATATTATTTGTCTGTTTTCTTAAAACATTTTGCATTAATAGCTCACAATAATAACCCATTTCAGTTTTGTCCTGTAGACTCATTATCCCCTCTCCTTAGAGAGGAGGGTAGATAACATTTGCTACGAACCAAAAGTGTAGCACATCGAAGGAGTGACCTAAGACCCTAAGTATGTTCGGCCATTTTAAGTCGAATGTTTGGGTCATTTTAAGTCGAATGAGCAATGTCCGTCCGTCTGTCTGTCTGCTGGCTGGTGCGTACAATAACTCTCGAAAGGAGTAACCGATTGATTTTAAATTTGGTATGTAGTAATATTTTCTTCTATCTCCGGCTATGTTCGAAGACGGGCCATATTGGTCCACTCCTTCTAGTACCTCCCCCATAAAGGGTTAACATTTAGTGAAATATTGATTATTTAATAACTTCTATACTACTGAATAAGATAAGGTATGGGGGAGCGTATGATTAATAACAACAGGTTGCGTATGGATAATATTAATTTGGAATTGGCCTCAGAAGACCCTCTGAAGGACTTTGTTGAGATAATTTAAAGCATTGAAGCAGGTGACGACTGTCTCCGAAATTAATTAGTTGCAATTAAGTTTCATGGTTTGTGGTGCGTATAATTACTATACATTTTATTTCAATCTCATACACCTACGAGAACCCCTGATGATGATATTTTTGGGTGAAATATTTACGAAACATGTTGTCAAAATTTTGTAGATGGCCTATTCAAATGATACAGTAATTGAATTTCTTTTGCTAAACCCCAAATAAGTAATTTCCTCTACACACGGTTAAGATTATTTGTATGTTTCGTTGAAGCATTGTGTATAATTTGCACAGGAGAACAACTTTTCCTTTTTTGTCCTGTAAACCTATTTTAATAATTTATTAGCATCATATTATGTGCCAATTGCCATATCATCCAAAGGAATACGAAAAATCCAAAATGTTTTAAACTTAGGAGATTTGTATTTATATATTTTTTCTTTTTACGTATATGTTCTGCGGAGTTAAGTTGAAAACATGAGCTGCGGGTCGTATAGTATTTTTAGAATATTAAAAAGTGTCTATCAAAGTGTAAAGGAGGTGATACTACAGTTTCTTGTCAAACTGTTCAAATTTTGTAAACACATTATATTATTGAATATATGTCTAACAAGTCAAACGTAGTGGAGAAGCTACGAGCCGCAATTAGTATTTATAATTAAAAAATATGTTTTTGTACAAGTTTATAGTCCAGCATACCAGAGAAACAAGTTTAGTAGCAAGGTAAGAAACACGTATGATTAATATGAATATGTTGCGTATGATTTATATTAATTTCATATAAACCTTAAACTCAATTCTGCACTTCGTTCACTAATTTAGACTGAGTTTTTAAGTTATAATCGGAATTATGAAATTATCTTTGAAGAATAATGTTTGAAATTAACACATGTACGTACTTTTATTTACATCCTTGAATGAAATAAGGTCAAGGGAGCGAATGAATATAAGTAGATGTGGCGTATGGGTGATTTTAATTTGGTGTTGTCTCTGAAGACATCAGTTAATTTTAAAATAGAAGTCAGAGATATTTTTTAATAATTCCATATTCTCATGGAGTTAAAAACTCTCTCCAAAAATGATGTTGTTACAATAGACGTAACGTTTGCTACTGACCGGCTGTCAGACAAAATTATTGGGTGGAATGTGCTGGACGACCACTCATTCTCAGATCACCATTATATTGAGTTCAAACTCAGTGAAAAAGCGCCTGAACCTGCCGTCCACAGAAATGTAAGAAAGACAAATTCTACATGTATGAGAAGAATTTCAAGAAAGTCCTCAACTCCAAACTGGTCGGGCATATCACCACATCATTCAATAGTTCCCTTGAAGATGCCTGTCCCAAAACAAGGTACAAGGGTAAAACTAAACCCCAATGGTGGACTTCTGAGCTAACGGCTATGAAAAAGACCTGCAACAAGCTATTCAACAAGGCTAAATCTACTGTGGTCCCTAATGTTAGGGATGCCTATAAAGAGCAACTCAAGATCTATAAGAAGGAGCTTAGAAAGGCGCAAAGACGCTCTTGGTATACCTTCTGTGGCGAAGTGGAAAAGGTCTCCGACGCCGCAAGGCTGAGGAAAATACTATCAGCTTCACCCTATACAGTGGGTTACTTGCAGGATGAGGCAAATAATTGGACAAAAACAGCGAGCAGTCGCTCAATGTACTGCTCGACACACATTTCCCGGGGAACTCTCTAACAGAACCAGAGGATCAGCAGGACCAACAAGAGTGCGAGTGGACTGCGAGCGCCGCTAGCTTGTTGACTGAGAGATCCATAATATGCTGCGCTATTAATAGCTTTGAGCCCTTCAAGTCACCTGGACCACACGGCATCACTCCAGCAGAAATGCAGAAAATTTTGAGGTACATTATCCCCTGGCTGGAGAAAATTTATGTAGGCTGTATCAGGCTTTCATACATCCCGAATCGATGAAGGGATACCAAAGTGGTATTCATACCTAAAGCGGGGAAGATATCACACACTAGGCCAAAAGACTTCAGACCAATTAGCCTATCCTCCTTCTTATTGAAAGGTCTGGAAAGGCTTTTAGATCATTTCATTAGGGAAAACCTGGATACAAAACTCCTGTCGGTGAACCAACATGCTTACAAAAAGCGGAGGTCTACAGAATCAGCCCTCCACGAACTTGTGAGTACTATCGAATCGTCCCTGCATTTCAAGGAATTCACCATGGTGGCATTTCTTGACATAGAAGGGGCTTTTAACAACATTCACTCAGATGCAGTAATTGCGGCAATGTCACATCTAAAAGTTAACTCTAGTTTGATTAGACTAATTCAAGGTCTGCTCAACAGAAGACGCATAACAGCATGTCTTGGGTCCACAACTCTAACAAGGTTTGTAAACAGAGGGACCCCACAAGGAGGAGTACTGTCTCCACTAATTTGGAACCTAGCGGTGAATGAAATCCTGGTATATCTAAAACGTTGTGGCTGCAAGGTCGTGGCATATGCGGACGACGTGGCAATCGCAGTGAGTGGCAAATTAGAAAACGTCCTCCGAGACATTCTACAGGTGGCTCTGAACAAATTGTCTAGATGGGCCGGAAGCAGAGGTTTGGGCGTAAACCCAAACAAGACAGAATTGGTTCTCTTTACTAGGATGAATAAAGTCCCACATGTGGACCCTCCACGTCGGATAAATGAAACAGATCTAGTCTTTTCCTAAAGTGCAAAATTTTTAGGAATAGTTCTAGATAGAAAACTGTTATTTAGACTTAAAGTATTGGAACGTGTAAAGAAGGCCAACTTCGCCTTATATTCCTGCAAAAAGGCTGTATATATATTCCACTGGATATATATATATATAGCAGTAGTTTGTCCTATACTGTTATACGGCATTGTGGTATGGTGGACGGCAACTGACAAACTAACCATTACCAACCTACTAACAAAGGTTCAGAGAACTGCCTGCCTGAGCATAAGCGGAGCCTTAAGGACTACAGCGACCGAGTCTCTACAAGCCCTACTCCATATACTGCCGATTAATATTGTGGCGAGAGAAGTTGCAACCAAAGCGGCAATAAGATTAAACTGCCTATCAATGTGGAGGTACAAAAAATACGGTCACATGAGGATATCAAAGTATAGAGCTATGGTAACCGACCGAGTGGACTATATAACAACTGTGTACAGCTTCGAGAGAAAGAAATTACATTACTATGATTCCCGCCAGAGATGAGTGGTTGGAAGAATAACAGGTAATAGAAACCATCTCCTCTTTTACACGGATGGTTCGAAGCTTGATGAAAAGGTTGGCTTCAGAGCTTAGTTTGGATATAGCTCACAGACTGCCAGATACCTGCAGTGCATATCAAGCCGAAATAATGGCAATATGGGAAGTCGCCAAGTGGCTGAGTCGCAACATAGTAACCAACACTGGCGTTGTCATTTACTCGGACAGCCAGGCTGCCATCAATTCTCTGGAGGCAACATCCCTAAATTCACAAACAGCCCTCGACTGCCGCAGATCTCTTAACGAGATGGCTGAGCAGTTTAACATACACCTCATATGGGTGCCTGGGCATAGGGATATCCCGGGGAACTGCAAAGCCGATGAACTTGCTAGGAAAGGGACGACATTACAAATTCTCAAAGAATTTGCATATATTGGTGCGCCACTATCCACGTGCAAGCTTTGGCTTAGGCAAGAGGCGATGAGGCAGTCCAACGAAAGATGGTCAGAAATCGGTACCTGCAGGGTAGCTAGACAAATCTGGCCAAGGTATGACCTGAAAAGATCAAAATATCTCCCCGCACTAGAGAGGCAAATATTGTCTACGTTAGTATCAGTTCTGACGGGACACTGCTTGATCGGCGAACACACCAAAAGATTGGGTATTGACTCTAATGACTTCTGCAGAAGCTGTGGAGATGAGGAAGATGTGGACGAGCATTGAGCACTTGCTATGCGGCTGCCCCGCTCTGAGTAAACGACGACTGGACATACTGGGGTCGGCCTTTCTAGGCAGCCTAACAGATCTTTCCAGTACCGATATTCGTACTATCGATAAATTTGTATATCAACCAGGTTGGCTTGGATGAGGGGCATTTTAGCCCGTGGTAACACTAGGGACCTAAACTGGTCTATGTGAGCTTGTATAAAAAAAATACGGCTGCCACCCTAACCTAACCTAACAATTCAGTTCACTGGCTTGTGTTGTAAGCCATTGAATAATATTAATTTGTTTTGACACTCATAAGACCACCAGAACCGCTATCGATAGATCTTTTTAAATCAAATGCTTCTGAAACATACTCGTATGAGTCGTATTTTGTAGAGACTTCTTCAAATACAATTGTAATTGAATTTATTTATTAATTCCCAAATAAGAAATTTCCTCTTAACTCGGTTAGTTAGCATTATTTTCACTTTCCTGCTTCTTTCTGTCCTTGAATCCTTATACATTATTTGCACATGACAACAATTGTTTCTTTTTTGCTTTTTTTCCTTGAAACCCATTTTAATGATTTATTAGCAATAACGTATTTGACAATTTTCATCTCATCCTAAAGGGAAAAAAACTGAACTAAAATGCCCCAAATCTTCAGGGATTTGTTACTTCATCCCTAAATGTTCTTTTGATTTAAGTTTAGAACAAGAGTTGAGAGCATAAGCAAAGGGTCTCATTGTATTTGCTGGAGTTTATTAAATATTTAGCAATATTTTAAGGATATTATATATACCACTTATGGACTTTTTCCAGCATTCTTCTTTTTTTCATAATTGCGTAATAAATGAAATGTCAAAGCTCAATTTCTTCTTTCATATTTTATTAAAAATGCCGTTACAATTGATAATGATATTTAGGTGTATCATATAACCAACTTTTGATAATTTTTCCCATTATCATTGTGGCCTTGATGGCTTGTCATTTGCACAGCTTCCTAATGATTCTGTACCATTTTTACCTTAAGGCAAAGAAAATATGTTATTTACCCCAAGGACTTATGTCATAATCAGTGATAGGTAAAATTGATATGTGTCTTTGTACGTCATCTCCACTCGTTATGGCAATGAAATAATTCAATAGCATTGTAAGTAGGTGAGACAGGAAATTAGAAAAAAAAACACTTTATTATTATAGAAACATTAAAATATCTACACTCTTGAGCAAATATATTCTACCCATCACACCTAAGTTATTTGTGCAGAAATGACAAGTTTTCTTTTCTCATTTCCTTCAAGAGTTCTTAATAAACACTTGAATATCTCATATGGACGGAAAACTTTCTGTATTTGTATCATATTTCCTTTCTGCAACACTTGAGAAAAGGATATTTAGTATGCTGCACATTGGGGTTGATGGCAAAAGGAGTTGTGATAACAAAACAATTAAAAAATGATGAATTTATTAATTTGCCTACAAGTAAGTCGACCCCGGAGGTTTTCCTCTATACTAGAGTCGACCTCAGAGGTCTTCCTCTGTGCTAGAATCGATCTCTAAGGTCTTCCTCTATACTAGAGCCGACCTCTGAGGTCTTTCTCTATACTAGAGTCGACTTCTGAGAACTTCCTCTATACTAGAGTCGACTTCTGAGAACTTCTTCTATATTAGAGTCGACCACTGAGGTCTTCCTCTATAAAAGAGTCGACCTCTGAGGTCTTCCTCTATACTAGAGTCGACCTCTGAGGTCTTCCCCTACACTAGAGTCGACCTCTGAGGTCTTCCACTATACTAGAGTCGACCTATGACATCTTCCTCTATAATAGAGTCGACCGCTGAAGTCTTCCTCTATACTAGAGTCGACCTCTGAGGCCTTCCTCTATACTAGAGTCGACCTCTGAGGTCTTTCTCTATACTAGAGTCCACCTCTGAGGTCTTTCTCTATACTAGAGTCGACATCTGAGGTCTTCCTCTATACTAGAGGCGACCTCTGATGTCTTACTCTATACTAGAGTCGACCTCTGAGGTCTTCCTCTATAATAGAGTCAGCCTCTGAAGTCTTCCTCTATACTAGAGACGACCTTTGAGGTCTTCCTCTATACTATAGTCGACCTCAGAGGTCTTCCTCTATACTAGACCTAATACTAGACCTCTTCCTCTAAACTAGAGTCGACCTCTGAGTTCTTCCTCTATACTAGAGTCGACCTCTGAGGTCTTCCTCTATACTAGAGTCGACGTCTGAGGTCTTCCCCTATACTAGAATCGACCTCTGAGGTCTTCCACTATACTAGAGTCGACCTCTGAGGTCTTCCACTATACTAGAGTCGACCTCTGACATCTTCCTCTATAACAGAGTCGACCGCCGAAGTCTTCCTCTATAATAGAGTCAACATCAGAGGTCTTCCTCTATACTAGAGTCGTCCTCTGAGGTCTTCCTCTATACTAGAGTCGTC
The DNA here is from genome assembly GCA_963930755.1 of Eudasyphora cyanicolor. NCBI lineage: Eukaryota > Metazoa > Arthropoda > Insecta > Diptera > Muscidae > Eudasyphora > Eudasyphora cyanicolor. The sequence goes on from OZ005736.1 coordinate 260,099,045, forward strand.
CTCTGAGGTCTTCCTCTATACCAGATTCGACCCGTTAGATCTTCCTCTATACTAGAGTCGAACTCTGAGGTCTTCTTCTACACTAGAGTCCACCTATTAGAGTCGAGGTCTTTCTCTAAACTAGAGTCGACCTATTAGAGTCGAAGTCTTTCTCTAAACTAGAGTCGACCTCTGAGGCCTTCCTCTATACTAGAGTCGACCTCTGAAGTCTTCCTCTATACTAGATACGACCTCTGAGGCCTTCCTCTATACGATAGTCGACCTCTGAGGTCTTGCTCTATACCAGATTCGACCCCTTAGGTCTTCCTCTATACTAGAGTCGAACTCTGAGGTCTTCTTCTATACTAGAGTCGACCTCTGATGTCTTCCTCTGTACTAGAGTCGACCTCTGAGGTCTTCCTCTATACTAGAGTCAACCTCTGAGGTCTTCCCCTATACTAGAGTCGACCTCTGAGGTCTTTCTCTATACTAGAGTCGACTTCTGAGAACTTCCTCTATACTAGAATCGACCACTGAGGTCTTCCTCTATAAAAGAGTCGACCTCTGAGGTCTTCCTCTATACTATACTTCCTCTATCTATACTAGAGTCGACCTCTGAGGCCTTCCTCTATACTAGAGTCGACCTCTGAAATCTTCCTCTATACTAGAGACGACCTCTGAAGTCTTCCTCTATACTATAGTCGACCTCTGAGGTCTTCCTCTATATCAGAGTCGACCTCTGAGGTCTTCCTCAATACTAGAGTCAAACTCTGAGGTCTTCCTCTATACTAGAGTCGGTCTCTGAGGTCTTCCTCTATACTAGAGTCGGCCTCTGAGGTCTTCCTCTATACTAGAGTCGACCTCTGATGTCTTCCTCTATACTAGAGTCGACCTCTGATGTCTTCCTCTATACTAGAGTCGACCTCTGAGGTCTTCCTCTAAACTAGAGTCGACCTCTGAGGTCTTCCCCTATGCTAGAGTCGACCTCTGAGGTCTTCCCCTATGCTAGAGTCGACCTCTGAGGCCTTCCACTATACTAGAGTCGACCTCTGACATCTTCCTCTATAACAGAGTCGACCGCTGAAGTCTTCCTCTATACTAGAGTCGACCTCAGAGGTCTTCCTCTATACTAGAGTCGACCTCTGATGTCTTCCTCTATACTAGGGTCGACCTCTGACATCTTCCTCTATAACAGAGTCGACCGCTGAAGTCTTCCTCTATAATAGAGTCAACATCAGAGGTCTTCCTCTATACTAGAGGCGACCTCTGAGGTCTTCCTCTATACTAGAGTCGCCCTCTGAGGTCGTCCTCTATACTAGAGTCGCCCTCTGAGGTCGTCCTCTATACTAGAGTCGACCTCTGAGGTCTTCCTCTACACTAGAGTCGACCGCTGACATCTTCCTCTATAACAGAGTCGACCGCTGAAGTCTTCCTCTATAATAGAGTCAACATCAGAGGTCTTCCTCTATACTAGAGTCGACATCTGAGGTCTTCCTCTAAACTAGAGTCGACCTCTGAGGTCTTCCTCTATACTAGAGTCGACCTTTGAGGTCTTCCTCTATACTAGAGTTGACCTCTGAGGTCTTCTTCTATACTAGAGTTGCCCTCTGAGGTCGTCCTCTATACTAGAGTCGCCCTCTGAGGTCTTCCTCTACACTAGAGTCGACCTCTGAGTTCTTCCTCTAAACTAGAGTCGACCTCTGAGGTCTTCCTCTATACTAGAGTCGACCTCAGAGGTCTTCCTCTATACTAGAGTCGACCTCAGAGGTCTTCCTCTATACTAGAGTCGACCTCTGAAGTCTTCCTCTATACTAGAGACGACCTTTGAGGTCTTCCTCTATACTATAGTCGACCTCAGAGGTCTTCCTCTATACTAGAGTCGACCTCTGAGGTCTTCCTCTATACTAGAGTCGACATCTGAGGTCTTCCTCTGTACTAGAGATGGTCTCTGAGGTCTTCCTCTATACTAGAGTCGACCTCTGAAGTCTTCCTCTATACTTTCTCTGCACTAGAGTCGACCTCTGAGGTCTTCCTCTCTACTAGAGTCGACCTCTGAGGTCTTCATCTATACTAGAGTCGACGTCCGAGGTCTTTCTCTATACAAGAGTCGACCTCTGAGGTCTTCCTCTATACTAGAGTCGACCTCTGAGGTCTTCCTCTATACTAGAGTCGACCTTTGAGATCTTCTCCTATAATAGAGTTGACCTCTGAGGTCTTTCTCTATACTAGAGACCACCTTTGAGGCCTTCATCTATACTTGAGTCGATTGCTGAGGAGTCGACCCCTTGGGTCTTCCCCGGTACTAGAGTCGACCCCTTAAGTCTTCCCCTATACTAGAGTCGAAATCTGAGGTCTTTCTCTATACCTCTTAGGTCTTCCTCTATACTAGACTCGACCTCTGTTGTCTTACTCTCGACCTTAATTCAAAGGAATCTTCGTGGCGAATATTAAGAAAAGTATTTTTTTTAATATTTTTCCAGGTCTTATTATACTCCAAAGCTCAAATATTTTTTAATATGTTTGATTTTTGATGATTATCTCTAGTATTTTAATTTCAGTTAATTTGTAAAATAATTATATTAATTGCAATTATACTGGTAACTATGCAAATACATACAGTTGGTAAGTAATTACTACAACGTAAGTGTTTTCTCCCTATCTCTGTGTATTAATTTATTCACATCAAAAATGTTTTCATGTTTAACATAATTTTGTTCTAAAATATTTATATGTAGTTACATACCAACATTGGCTTACATTTACTCCTATATATTATTTAACGTTTAATATTCAACAAATAATTAAGGCAACATTAACGGAATTTAAGATAATGAGGTGTAGTCTTACCTTCCACGAAAAAAAAACTCTAAAAATTCCGAAAACCTTAGCCAGGCCAACAACCCCGACACACGGTGTTGCCTGTGTGCACAACAAAGAAACTTAACAAAACGTTAACAGAAAATATAAATTACCCTGGGGTATGAAATGAATGAGGACGGACAGACGGACGGATGAGTCTATCCTTGTGCTTCCTCTGCGGCAGGACTCGATTACCGAAACGCAAGAACATGAAATGTGAAACAAGTGCTCTCGGAAAGGGGTCATAACTTAGCAACGCAGAAGCGACATGTTACGACAGCCCACAAGTAAGCCGAGAGTTGTGGAGGAGGAGTATCAAAAAATCCAACACCCATGAGTTAGGATGAGATGATGGATGAATGGTTAGTAAGCCAAGAGGAGGTGGTGCTGCGTGGCCTATAAAACAAAAGTAAACCCCAAGCAATTGTTGCTTGTGTATGTCTCAGGTTTGTTTCACTTAACCCGAACGGATATATAGCCGACAATCTTCGTTCATTATGGTTCAAATAATTTGGCTAACCATTTTTGTTTAAATTCTTATCTTTTTTTAATTAAAAAATTACTTTTTTAAATTCTATAAATTTTTTGCTTAAACCCTTTTGTTCTCTACCCTATGATGCAGTGCATTTGAAAATAACTACTTATACAATCCTTTAGCTCTCCATTGTCACGCCATTGTCACGTTCTTTCGCAGTTGTGCCAACTTGTGTAGCATATTTTTCAGCATGACTTTCAATCAAGTTCTCATAACATACTTTTGGGTTTCGCAACCATGTGTATGTGTGTGTGTATGAGAGGGAAAAGTTGCACAATCTGTTGCAGTTGAAAAGAAAAGTTTTTTCCCAGAAAGTTTTTGATGGGTTGTGTTGTGCTTTTTGTTGTTGGTACAAAAATCACAAATTCGGTTTACCATAACATCTAGAATGTTACATAACAGTTTACACATGAGTTAAGTTTTAAATATGCCAAATGATAATAATAACTATGAGTATACTAGAGTCGAACATAAAGGGTATCTACTATCTAGAAGATGACCCGAGTGGCAATCTACGGTCAACTAGATAATTTATACAGTTATCTACTGTCTATAAAATGGTCCGATCTGTTATTTACAACCCAGTAGATGCTTCAGACGGTTATCTGCTGTCTAATAAATGCTCCAAATGGTTATTTTCTATCTTAAAAATGATTCGAAAAGATACCTACTATCTAGTAAATTATCCGAACGGGTATGTACTATCAGTAAATAACCGAACGTTTATCTATTGTCTACTAGATGGCCCGAACGATTATCTACTATGTATCTAGTGTGGTCCGATCTGTTATATATTATCTAGTAGAAGATCAGAACGATTATCTTCTATCCAGAAAATTATGCAAACTACAATTTAGGTCATACGCAATATAGCAAATGACCCAAACGCCTATTTAAAAAGTTATCTAAATACTATCTGCATCCAAGCGATCACATATATAGTAAATGTTCCTAACGGCTATCTACAAGCAAAAGACCCGAACGCTTATATACTATATAGTAAATGATCCGAATAGTTATATATTATCTTCTATGTGATATAAACAGTTATATATCATGCAGTAAAAGATCCGAACGAATAGTAGACAATATGATAGATGATCTAAACAGTTATCTACTATGTTGTATATGATCCGAACGATTATCTCCTATCTTATAGATAATCCAAGCGGATATCTACTATCTCTTAAATGATCCAAACGGTTATCTTCTGTCTATTGGTTGAACCTAACGATTATCTATTATGTAGTAGATGATCCGAACAGTTATCCACTATTTGTTATTAACAAATGACCTGAACTGTTGTCCACTATCTGATAGATGACCCAAACGTTTATCTGCTATCTATTAGATGGCCCAAACATTTATCTACCGTGCAGTTATATATTGATTAGTAGATGATCCGAAAAATTATCTAATATCCAGTAAATGATAAGTATACTATCTAGTAGATGATCCAAAAAGGTTACATACTATCTAGCAAATGATCGAAATGGGTATCTACAATGTAGAAAATTATACAAACGCTTATCTACTACTATATACTTATCTACTTGAACAGTTATCCAGTATATGCTATGAACGGTTATATACTATCTAGAATATGCCCCTAAGGGCATATCCACTATTTAGTTGATGACCTGAACGTTTATCTAATACATAGCAATTGACCCGAACGTTTATCACCTTATAATGGTATATACATATACATATATACTCTCTAGTAGATGATCGGAATGGTTATCAAATCATTGGTCGGGGGACAAGACGCAGAACGATTATCTACTAGCGATTAACTCTGAGGTCTGTCTTCCTCCGACTAGAGTATGTTTACAAATAGACCAGAAAGGATATCTTCTCTATATTATATGAGTAAAATGGTTCTCAGATCTGTGATAAGCGACCTGGATAGGTATCAAGTCTACAGACCCGACAAGAGTGGATAATATAATCGATAGTAGGTCACTTGAACCTGTTTATCTACTATAGTTGAGGTATGTCTTACTCCATATCTGATGTCTGTCTTACTCCACATTAGATGGATTCGTTTATATCAGAGTTGACTATTGTTGTTTTCCTATATAATAGGGCTTTATCTAGGCTGCAGTGGATTTGAGTCATCTAGTCTTCCTCTGAATTTGAGTCAACCTTGGAAATCAGAGTTTTCTTCCACCTCAGATTCGATCTATGAGCTCTTATCTGAGATTTTACTTTATACTATTGTCGACTACTTAGGTTTTATTCTTACAGTAATCGAACTCTGAAAAATCGTTGTATATGCTTGTGTGTATCTAAAATTTAGATGATGTTGATTATATGACCAGAAAATAATCAACTTTTGTGATATTGTTCATTAGGTAGTCGACCACATATGCATTTCTCTAGGCTACTGTGGATTACAGAGAACGAACCGAACAGAACTATCTATTAAATGACTAGATGAGCGGATAGGTTATCTATTATACAGCTCAAGGCCCTAACGGTTATCTACTATTTAGTAGATAACTCGAACTGCTTTCTACTGTTTAGTAGATGACCTAAACGGGTATCTACTATCAAGTTGATGGCCCGAACGGTTATCTGTAATCTAATATAAGTCGATGATCTTAAGAGTTATCTTCTATCCAATAGATTACTCAAACAGTTGCCTACTATCTACTACAAGACTCGAATTTGAGTCTACTCTCTTGTAGATCACGGGAATGGTTATCAAATCTGGCAATAAACAGAACGGTTATCTACTATCCTAGAACTCTGAGGTCTTCCTCCGCGTGGAAAATGTGTTAGGTGACCTGGATGGTTATCAAGTCTATAGAAGACGACAAAAGCGAATAATATATTCTATAGTCCCTTTATATCTCCTATTGCGGCATTCCTCTGAAGGTAGTTACATTAAGAGAACATACTAAGTAATTCGCTCCTGTTGTTGATGTCAGTACTTCCCCACATATGATGGTGTGCATTGACATCACTACACACAATTAGGTCCTTGTTCTTCTCGTTTGCCGCTCCTACCAGTGATTTCAATGCACAGGGTGGCCTTAGTCTTAGTGTTGTGTGCCAAATAAACGGAGGCCAACCAAACATGAGAGTTTTCTAACTCGAGGCTGGCTGATACTATGTCTACTTCTAAAAGAAGGAAGAATGTATGTATATATTAAGGTCGTTCTTGGCAAGTATACAGGTTCTACGTCTTCCATTACCTATACCTTGAAGCAGCTTAAACCCTTACTCCATTCATCCATGGTTCCTGGATTAGGACCAAGTCAGCCCATCCTTGTACCAGGAGATCTTTTAAGGCAGCTGATGCAGCCTTAGAGTATTGGGGGTTAATCCGTAGGAACCGGACCATGGTCAGGTTTCGCCATCACCGTTATATCTGCCTCATCGTCTGTGACCGCTAGAAGCTCAGCCTCACCTGATTCATCTGATTCCGATCCCGTGGTGACGACCTTCTCGACACATTCAATCACATCGGTAAAGGGTGAAACGCAAGTTCCCGCCAGATCCTGCTGTGATACTTGCGAAGAGTCGGCTCTTCATTAGATACTACACCAGTGTTGTCTGGAGGAATATTTTTCGAATTTCTTCCCACGTCGCTCTTGTAAACCATAAGTCGGATTTTGCTGAAGGTGATTTGCTGAGGTGGGGTAGAGACTCGGCATTCAGTACAAATACTGCGTGCCTCCGATGCCCATCCGCCTCATTTAATCGACCGAACTTCCAGTTGTCAGTTGGATGCCCGGGATTGCAAACCTTCAGCAACTTGGTCACGGATTCCACATCGGCTGTAATAGACGGAATCCATGCATGTGCCCTGGGCCGCGACGGGATGTCCTCCTTGTTGACAACATCCAGCGCCGCACTCGGCCAGATTTCATCAATTATCTTCAATGCGCAGCGATAGCAGTCAACAGAGCACATATTACAAAATCTTATTAGTTTTATGCGGCTCTGATAACAACCTGTGTCGACACAATCGGGAGCTGGACCCGGCTGCTTCCCAAGATCATCGAAGGAAACAGAGCACATTGCGTACTCTAGCTCACTCCACCTGCTCTTGGGGATGTTGCCGTAATGCTGTCCTTAGGAACGTCAGCGAAGGGCCGAGGAGCAGCGTTGCCACTAAACCCTTTGATCATTATGGATGCCAGCGTTTCATCTGGAGAGCGTAGCTTTTTAGTTGGCTGCGGCAGTATGGAAGTTGATGCGGTATCCTGTTCTTCAGAAATACTCCGTGCCCACTTTAGGGATACTCTCTGCTTGTTGTTCAGAGATGCAGGATCGGCTTTCCCAAGTCTCTTAAGGATCTCGAAAGCCATGCGCCGATCATTGAACTTCCTCTTTGAAAGTCGGGTATGCTTGCCATAAGAAACCTAAGTACCAGGCAATGCTGCCGCCTCAGAAGAGGTCTTTGGATCACTTGGCTTGGAAACAAGCAAGGTTTAGATTGTTGTGTATTTATCGTAGTTGTTGTATTTGTATCGTTATTAGTTCTTGTATTCGTAGTCTTATCGGTTGGTTGTTGTAGTGTGTCCGTGTGGGTTGGTTTAATGGGTTTCATTTAGGTCCCACGAGTGTGGGTGTAGAGTAGGTCCGTCACGTCATAGCCCCCAAAAACGTGACAAGGACTGGGTCATTGCTGCGGCGTCCAGGTATCAGTAAAGGCAGCCGTCAAGACACAATCTATGGTAACCCCTGACTGCGAACCGAAAAGTCCGATGAGCACGGTACGTATAACACTCCGAACTTAGGAGTTTGTTTAAAGTATAAGCACTACTGTAGGGGAGAAACATGTCCACCAACAGCATAGCCCCCGGTACAGTGGCAATTACTGGGTGGCACAACACATATTACTTGCATATTACAGCAAGGCTCCGTACAAATACAGTCCACTACCCCTGACTGCAAACCATACACCAATGGGCACGTGGTCGCATTACACCCCGATGTTAAAGGATTTTTTGAGTAGAACTACTACTTGGTAGATCATGTGGCATTACTCAGGGTGCACTACATGGAAGCGATCTACCATTACACCCCAACTTTGTGTGGCAGTCCTCATTAAGATTGTCGACCACAGATGCCTTTCTCTGGGTTACAGTGGATTACAGAGGATTACAGAGGTCTTCTTGTGAATTGGAGTTGACCTCAGAGAATAACATCGTTACCAGATTCGACATCAGAAGTTTTCCTCTGCCCCAGAGTCGGTCTCTGTGGAATCGACTTCTGAGATCTTGGTTTTACTATAAGTATATACTGGGTTCGATCGCGGAAGTCTTCCACTAGTTTTCACTCATTGCAAAGTCGGTATCTGAGATCGCTCTTTATACTCGAGGCGACTACTAAGGTTTTGCTTTTAGTGCGATCAAACTTTCGATCGATATTCCTGGTTTCGACCGCATTAGTTTAGTCTTTCACAAGACTAGAGTCGACCTTAGAAGTGTATGCTTAGAAGTCTTCTGCCATACCAGGGTCTAACTCAGAAGCTTTTTTCTATCCTGGAGGCGACTTTTATGGTATTGGTCTTACTCTGAAATTTTCATCTATACCAGAGTCGATGTCTAAGGTGTTGGTCCTACTATAGTCTACTGCTGAAGTCTTTTCTAAACCAGATCCGATGTTGGAGGTTATTCTCCACAGCATAGTCAGTTTCAGAGTAGTAGTTTCAGAGGTTTACATCAATATAAGTATCGATGTGAGTGGACTTTCTCTGCAATAGAGTAGATCTGTAAGGTCTTGATGCTACTATATTAGATCCCTGAGACCTTCCTCTATGTAGGAGTCGAACTCAGATAATTATGTTTATACCAGGGACAAGTTCGAAAGGTTGTAGTCGAATTCTGAATTATGTATCTGTGTTGAATTCGATCTCTACATATATGCGACCACAGAGGTCATCCCCTAAACATGTTGCCCTAAAAGATTATCTCCTAATTTAGATCTCAAATGCCTTCATCGAGATTAGAGTAGACCTGAAAGGTCTTCCTCTACAGTCGACCTAAAGGGTCACACTCTAGACCAGAGTCGACCTCCAAGAAACGCCCAATTCTCTTTAATACAAATTTTCTATTGCGTATAAGTAGTATTTTTGCACACAACAATTTTAATTTAATAAATAGATTTACTCTTAAACAGGAATCCTTGTCGCGAAAAACGATTTCTTTGACCTGCTAATTTATAAATTAATTAAGAACTAATTGTTCTCTGAAAATCAGGAGGTTGTCTCAACATACGAGTATTGACATTTAAATTTAACCCCACTGACAGCAACAATTGTTTGTGAACTTTTCCAAAATATTTCCACAACAGTTATAATTGCAATTAAACTGTAGTATAATTAAATTAAAAACTTTTACATACAAGCCAGCGAGCTAAATGAAATCAGAAACATACAATTTCCAGGAATAAATTGTTTTCCATAAAATTATGATTTTTAATTAGTTTCTGATAAAGTGAAACCAAACAAATTCTAGTTTCTCGGTAAAGTTCAACATTAGCAGTATTGACTCACAGAGTCAGGGGGAGTGCATAGTTTTGCTGTTCTATAATTAGGTGATGCATAAATTGTAGCTGTAGGAAAACATACATTACACTCGTAGAGCATAATATACATATATATTCGGTTGTTTACGCAAACGAAAACAACTGTCATCTGCTCTATATTAAATACTTACAACTGAAATTTATTTAATCAAAAGCTGGAAAGGAGATCCGTCATATGTTACAAACTTCTAACGGCCTTAAATACCATTATTAAAACCAATCTATAGTAGATAAACAGTACGGTCACTTACTCCATAATTTCAGATTTGCACGAACATCGAATCTATAGTCGACTATTCCAAAGTAGATGACAAGACGGGTCATTTTCTACAAAGTTGAGTCTGATCTACAATAAATTACCAGAATGGCCATCTAGATAGCGTAAGCGGTCATGTTTTCCAAATGAGACGACTAATATAACGTATGATTATCTACAGTATATTAGATGAACAGAATGGTAGGATACTCGTAGACTATATTAAATGCTCAGATGGGTTATTTTATTAAGTATATTATGCACCCATAACAGTCATATAATAGGTGTCAAACTTGGACTGCAGCAGATTACAAGAACGGCCATCTAGATGCTGGGTCATTATATTTCTATTAGAAACTGACGGAAAAGGCGAAAAGGAGTATACATTCGATATAGACCAGAACGATTACTTGTAACATTGTCACAATAGACCACCAGATGCATTATCTGTTTCATAAGATTACCTTATAGTGAATGTCTACCCTTATATAGAGTAGACAACCTGAATGGGTATTTTAAGGTAGACAACCAAAGGAGTCATCTACTCTATATAAGATTACTTTAACTAGCACACGCTTCATAGAATTTTACAGTAGACGACCTACTCGGTGGAGTTGACCTATGACTTTGGCGCCTTCACCAACCTTGTAGCTCTGGTAGATGATTCTACCACAGTCAACCAACTTTCTCCCTGTCCGATGTAGCGTTAAGCAACTAGAGTGAAAACATTCTTTCTGAAATTCAAATTATTCCCATCTACTAAAAACCACCTTGGAGTTGACCTATGACTTTGACCCCTTCGGCAACCTTGTAGCCCTGGGAGAGACGTACCCACATAGTCAACCAATTCCCTATCCGATGTACCGTTAAGCAACTAGAGTATCCATTTCATTCTGCGATTTCAACTGTTCCCACCTACTAAAAACTACCTTGGAATTGTCTTTTGTTGTTTGTAAATTATAATTGTCATCTCGTCAACATTTTCTATTTTCAGAACAGTCATTTATTCTAGAGCAGTTTGCCAAAACGTTCATCTACTACAAAGTATATGGCCAATCTAGTTATATACTTCAAAGAACATAACTAGCATGGTTATCTACCCTAAAAGTATATGACTAGAAATGATATGTACTCAATAGTAGACGGTCATCTACTCTAATGTCGACCAGAGAAGTTATATAGCGATGTAATGGTCATGTAGACTTATACTAATGTAGACAAACAATTAGACGAGAAGACCTATAAAGTACCCTATGGTAGATCATGAGAACGGTCATCTACTTTACAGTAAATGACGAAAGTGGGTCGTTTACTCTGTAGTAGATAATGAGAAATGCTCAACTACTCTAGAGCAGATTATGAAAGATTTATAGATTATGAAAACGATAATTTATTTAATAGTAGATGATACGAACGGTCATCTGCTCTGTATTAGATGACGAGTACGATCATCCACTGCATAGTAGATTATGATAACGATAATTATTAAATTGTAGATAAGGTAAGCGGTCATTTACTCTACAGTAGACGACGAAAAAGATAATCTAATCAGTAGAATATCTAAAATCGACTCTACACTATACGATTATAATGGTTATCTACTCTATAGCAGATGACTACACCATTTTCAACTGTAATTCGAAAAAAATCAATTCAATTTCGAATAAGATCAATTGAAATTCGAAGATTCCATTTGAAATTCGAAAAAGGTCAATTGAAACTCGAAGATTCCATTTGAAATTCGAAAAAAATCAATTGAAATTCGAGACACATCAATTGAATTTCGTAACACATCAATTGAAATTCGAAAAACATCAATGCATATTCGAAATACATCAATTGAAATTCGAAAATGTAAACAAATCTGCACATTAGATTGGGTAGAATTTATTTAAACACATTTGCTGACTAAATCTTAACATATAATGTGATGATCTTATCTTTTATGAATATTTATTCAAAACATATTTAAATATTTTAATAAAGGTTTTACACAGACAAATTGTATCACTTAAATGCTACCCCATCAAATATACAGCATTGATTTTGTTTAAATTTTTCGAATTTCAAATGATGATGATGTTTTCCGAATTTCAAATGGAAAAATTCGAATTTCAATTGACGTATTCCGAATTTCAATTGCAATTTTACGAATTTCAAATGATGTATTTCGAATTTCAATTGATGTTTTTCGAATTTCAATTGATGTTCTTCGAATTTCAAATGGAATATTCGATTTTCAATGGTTTGGAGATATGGGACTTTGAAATCAGTTCTCAATTATTTCATATTGAGCTGCTCTCATATGGTGCCAATTATTGACAGAGTATTTTGTCTAAGGTGCCGATGAGATTGCTTGGTAGCTTCCGAAACGATATCGTCCACCAACCAGTGACCACCCTTAATACATTTCACACATTTCTTATTCTTATTTTTCAAAGAACGTTTGTTTTTCTGTTTAACAGAAAAAACAACGATCTCGAACTTTATATTAAAACTGTTATTCTTTATAGAGTTTTAAATTTCTTTTTCTTTGCAGATTCCATCAACTCAGCATCTAAATGCTATCTATTTTGGGCTAGCAATTATTGTAAGTAAATTATTTTTCACGTTATTATTTAAAAAAATTATGAACATAATTTATACAATTTCAAGAAACATATCAATCCATAACCGTCAACAAGATGAACCACCTAGTGGGGTTTCTACTCTATAGGAGACGACTAATTGAGTCATCTACTCTATAGAAGATGACCTATTGGGTTATCTACTCTATAGAAGATGATCAAATGGGTCATCTTCTCTATAGAAGACGACCAAATGGGTCATCTTCTCTATAGAAGTCTATGATTTGGGTTATCTACTCTATAGAAGACGACCAAATGGGTCATATACTCTATAGAAGACGACCAAATCTACTCAATAGAAGACGACCAAATCTACTCAATAGAAGACGACCAAATGGGTCATATACTCTATAGAAGACGACCAAATCTACTCAATAGAAGACGACCAAATCTACTCAATAGAAGACGACCAATTGGTCATCTACTTATAGAAGACGACAAAATGGGTCATCCACTCTATTGAAGTCGAGGAATTGGGTCGTCTGCTCTATAGAAGACGACCAAATGGGTCATCTGCTCTATAGAAGACGACCAAATGGGTCATCTACTCTTTAGAAGACGACCAAATGGGTCATCTACTCTAAAGAAGTCGGGGAATTGGGTTATCTACTCTATAGAAGTCCTACTCTATAGAAGACGACCAAATGGGTCATCTACTCTATATAAGACAAAGTCCTAAATGGGTCATCTTCTCTATAGAAGACGACTAAATGAGCTATCCACTCTATTGAAGTCGAAGAATCTACTCTATAGAAGACGACCAAATGGGTCATCTACTCTATAGAAGTCGAGGAATTGCATCATCTACTATCTAGAAGACTACCAAATGAGTCATATGCTCTATTAAAGTCGAGAAATTAGTCATCTACTCTAGAGAAGACTATCAAATGGGTCATCTACTCTATTTAAGTCGAGCAATTGGTCATCTGCTATATAGAAGACGATCAAATGGGTCATCTGCTCTATCGAATGCGAAATATTGGGTCATCTACTCTCTAGAAGACGACCAAATGGGTAATATACTCTATTTAAGTCGAGGAATTGGTCATATACTCTATGAAAGACGACCAATTGGGTCATCTACTCTATTGAAGTCGAGGAATTGGTCATCTACTGTATAGAAGACGACCAAATGGGTAATCTACTCTATAGAAGACGAGGAATTGGGTCACATACTCTATTCAAGTCGAGAAATTAGTCATCTACTCTATAGAAGACTACCAAATGGGTCATCTAATCTATTTAAGTCGAGCAATTGGTAATCTACTCTATAGAAGACGACCAAATGGGTCATATGCTCTATTAAAGTCGAGGAATTCGGTCATTTACTCTATAGAAGACGATCAATTGGGTCATCTACTCTATAGCAGTCGAGGAATTGGGTAATCTACTCTATATAAGTCGAGGAATTGGGTCATGTACTCTATAGGAGACGACCAATTGGGTCATCTGCTCTATAGAAGACGACCAAATGGGTAATCTACTCTATTGAAGTCGAGGAATTGGTTCATATACTCTATAGAAGTCGAGGAATTTGGTCATGTACTCTATAGAAGACGACCAAATGGGTCATATACTCTATAGAAGGTGAGGAATTGGGTCGTATACTATATTAAAGTCGAGAAATCAGTCATCTACTCTATAAAAGACTACCAAATAGGTCATCTACACTATTGGTCAAAGTCGAGAAATTGGGTCATTTACTCTATAGAAGACGACCAAATGGGTCATATTCTCTATAGGAGACGACCAATTGGGTCATCTACTCTATAGGAGTCGAGGAATTGGTCATATACTCTATAAAAGACGATCAATTTGGTAATCTACTCTATAGGAGACGACCAATTGGGTAATCTACTCTATAGAAGACGACCAATGATGTAATTTAATCTATAACTAACTACCAATGTTATCATCTACTCTATACAAGAAGACCAATGGTTCCATATATTCTAGACTATAAATGCAATGAGTTCATCTACTGTATAGTAGACGACCAATGGCGATGTCTACTCCATAGTAGACGACCAATGTTCATTTATACCATAGTAAACGAATTATGGTATTTTACACTCTATATCAGATAACCAGTGGTTCAACTATGAGTATGCCATAGAAAATTGTTTTTGGCATATTATTTTATGCGGTTCTGTTAAAAAATGTGAATATAATTTATGTAATATCAACAAAAATTTTGTGAAAGTTTATTGCGAATTTAAAAACAATTGCTTATGTTTTAAATTGTAATAAAATATTTTTTAATGCTAAAGGGAATCAGCTTAACTATGTATACTAGTGTAGTTTGAAAGAACTCACATTGCCTTGTATCATTTCGAACCCCAAAAGAGTTGTCACAACTTTACCTAGCCTATTAGCTGCCTTCTTATTAGTTATGCCATGTGCCCACCAAACCACAACAATGCAAAAATTGGGTCTCCTAATTTGTCCACTTGTACATTAGACAAACATTTTTCATTCACAAAAAATCAAGAACAAATTGTCCGGTGGTCCGTCTGTCCCTCCATTCATCCATCCCTCGAACCGCTTATCCTTCTTTAGATTTTTATACAAGTTTATTTTGTTCTTTTATTATGACTGAAAACAACAAATGAAAAAGGCAAAATGAAGTAAACAGTTGAATGGAATAGTAAAAAATGGATGACTTCATTTCATGCGAAAAATAAACTTTGTTAATCAAGATTTAGTTAAACACGCAATGAGGGAATACGAGTACAAGGCATAATTGTAAGAGTTGTTGGGATTGCCTCCAAACCCCGCCTTGCCTAAATATTGCTTTTATTTTTCAACCATAACAATGTTTTATTTCTAAGTCATTCTTCTCCAGTTTTTTGTATGGACCTCTTACAAAATAAACTTGTAAATTATCTTGAAATCCCTTCTATAATTCATTTATAAAAACAGAAAAATTGTAACCAACCTCTGTCAATAAAAACGATTTTTATGTTCAATATGAAATTTCGAAGGAACCTCGACCTGCGCTGAGGGATGGGGTAAGCAACTAGTATGAGTACATTCGTATGTTTCTTTGTTAATAAAGAATAATCCAAAAGTTTTCTTTGTTAATACTTAAAATAAACCTACATGAGTTTTGATTTAAGTCATTGTCCCTTATCGTAGATAGCAGCGATTTGGAATCTTTTCTTGTCGTTAAATGTGTTGGTTTAAAAATAATTGGAAGTTACTTAGCTGCTTCCCATACTGCTTTGGTCTGGTAGAGACAAAGCTGGATTATATTCGTCAATATTCAGTTATTGCAGATAACTAAATTTAGACAGCAGAACTTACTACTCTGCGGTACTTATGTTTTCTTGTCGTTAGAGATGTTGGTTTAAAAATAATTGGAAGTTACTTATCTGCTGCATCAATATTTAGTTATTGCCACACTCTATCTACTACTCTGCGGTACTTAGATGGCTAGTAGGAAGGTAATAATAATTCATAGTAGGCGTTGGCATTCGGGGTCATGTGCTGTAGTATACGGTCAATGTCATAGTCACTAAGGCGATGACCAATGGGACCATTTACTCTATGGTAGGTGAAGAAATTCATCCACGCTGAAGCAGGTGACCAATGGGGTCATCTACTCTATAGCAGCATACGACCAATGGATTATGTACTGTGCAAAAGGTGATAACCAATGAGGTCATCTACTCTATAGTAGTCAAGCATTTAAGTCATCTCGCTATTAAGTCATCTACTCTGAATCAGAACACCAATTACGTCGTCTACTGTATCCTAAGCGAACAATGACACCATATACTCTACGACCAATGGCCCACCTACTTTGTAGTACATGATCAATAGTTCATCTATTTTATGGTTTACAACCTATGAGGTCATCTACTCTGTAGGAGACGAACAATTGGGTCACTATAGAAGACGATGAATTAGGTCATAAATAAGTAAAGCTATAAAAGGAAATCAATTGGATTATCTATTCTAAATATAAACAAGTAAGAAAGTTTCAGTCGGGTAAACCGACTAAGGTATACCCTCACTTTGTGAGTAATGTAATATTGAATATTACTCGAATTATTCCGTCAATTTGTGTGGGAGGTACCAGTGTGGGAGGTACCAAAAGGGGCGTGGCAACAACACCCATTTTTCCCTGGACTGTAGGCAATATAAAAGCATAATACTGTACAAAACTTCAAGTATTTTTATACACAGTTATTAATGTTATAAGCTGTTAACTTTTGGTGCAAAATGGTGCATTTGTGTGGGAGGTACCAAAAGGGACGTGGCGACTTCACCCATTTTTCTCAAATTGATAGCGACTAATAAGCTAATACTATGTGTGGAATTTCAAAAGATTCGAATAAGTAGTATAGCAGTTATTAAAGAATCAATATTTCACAACATTTTAACCCTTTGTGGGGGAGGTACTAGAATTAGTGGACCAATATGGCCCATCTTCGAACTTAGCCGGAGATAGAAAAAAATATTACCACATACCAAATTTGAGGTCAATCGGTTACTCCTTTCGAGAGTTATCGTGCGCACCAGCCAGCAGACAGACAGACAGACAGACAGACAGACGGACGGACGGACATTGCTCATTCGACTTAAAATGGCCCAAAACGGATTTCCTCCGAACATACTTGGGGTCTTAGGTCACTCCTTCGACGTGTTACACTTTTTTCCGTAGCAAATGATATATACCCTCGTCACACTAAAGTGAGGGTATAAAGAGGACCAATTGGGTCATCTGCTCTATGGAAGAGAACCAATTGGGTCATCTGCTCTATAGAAGACTAATAATTATGTTATTTACTCTATAGAAGACGACCAATCGGGACATCTCCTCTGTAGAAGACGAACCATAGGGCCATCTACTCCACAGAAGTTGACCATTTGCGCCATCTACTCTATAAAAGCAGAAAAATTGGGTAATCTACGCTATAAAAGAAAAAAGATTGGGTCGTCTACTCCATAGAAGACGACCTATTGGTTTATCTACTCTATATATGACGACAAATTGAGTCATATTCTTCATAAGGAAGGGCAAATGGTGATCAGGACGACCAATCGGGACATCTACTCTATAGAAGATAAACAATTGGGCCATCTACTCTATGAAATATGACTTATTCGGTAATCTGCTCTATAGGAGCCGAACTACTGGGTCATATACTCTGTACAAGTTTCATCTGCTCCATTAAATAAGATCAATTTTGTCATCTGCTCTATAGAAAACGAAAAATAGATGTATACTTTATAGGAGACTATCCTTTACTTCATAGAAGACGACCAATTGGGTCATCTTATCTACAGTAAGACGACCAATTGGGTCCTCTACATACTTAATAGAAGATGAGCAATTAGATTATCTACTTTATAGAAGACGACCAATTGGATCATACTCTGTAGAAGACGACGGACCATCTACTTTACAGAAGATGAGCACTTGGTTCATCTACGCTATAAAAGAAGAAACATTGGGTCACCTGCGCTATAGAAGACGGCCGATTAGGCATTTTCTACTCTAAAGAAAACCATCAATTGGGTCATCTACTTTAGAGAATACGTCAAATTTGGCCACCTAGTCTAGAGAAGACGACCTATGGGGTCATCTATCCCACATAAGATGGACTATTGGGTCATCTTCTCTAGAGATGACGACCAATGGGGTATCTAATCTATAGAAGACGACCGATTATGTCAGCTGCCCCATAAAAGACGACCGATTGTGTCATCTGCCCTAGAAAAGTCGACCAACAGGATCATCTGCTCAATAGAAGACAAAAGAGAGATGAACGAGTATACTTTATACGCGACGACCAATGAAGTTATTTAATTTATAATTTACGATCCATTGGGTCATCTATGGAAGATTACCAGTGAGGTTATCTACATTATAGAAAACTACCAATTGAGTTATCTACTTTATAGAATACGACCAATTGGACCATCTACCTCCAATCGGGTCATCTACTCTAAAGAAGACGACCAAAGCGGTCATCTACTCTAAAGAAGACGACCAAAGCGGTCATCTACTCTAAAGAAGACGACTAATAGGGTCATCTTTTCTACAGAAGACAAACTATTTGGCTATATAATCTATAGAAGACTTCCAATTGTGTCATCTACTCTATAAAGTAAGACAAATTCGGACATCTACACTAAAGATGACGAACAATGGGTTTATCTTCTTTATAAAAGACGACACATTGGATTATCTACTTTATAGAAGACGAATTACACAAGTTTTATAGAAAGCGACCAATTGGGTCATCTACTTTGTAGAAGACCACCCATTGGAAAATGACCACTGTAAAGAAGAAGACAAATTGGATCATCTGCGAGTTAAAAGGCGACCGATTACATCATCTAATTTGAATAAAACGACTAATTGGTAATGACCAATAAAGAAAACGACTAATTGGGTCATTTACTCTAAAGAAGACGACCACTGGGGTCATCTACTTTAGAGAAGACGAACTATTGGGCTATAGATTCTTTAGAAGACGTCGGATTGGGTTACCTACTCCATAGAGGACTACCGATTGGGTCATCTACACTATAGATGACGACCAATTGAGTCATTTACACAATAGAAGACGACCAATTGTACCATATACTCTATAAAGGAAAACAATTGGGTCATCTACTCCATAGAAGACGACCAATGGGGTTATCTATTCTATTGGGTTACCTACTCCATAGAGAACTACCGATTGGGTCATCTACACTATAGATGACGACCAATTGAGTCATTTGCACCATAGAAGACGCCCAATTGTACCATACTCCATAGAAGACGACCAATAGGGTTATCTATTCTATAGAAGATAAACTACTGGGTCATCTAATCTATTGAAGATATCAAATTTGCTACTCTATAAAATGCGATCAATTAAGTAAATTAATAAAGCATACAAAACTGCTTTATCGGAGACGACCAATGAGGATATCTAATCTATAATAGATGTTAGGTTTATCTATAGAAGTCTCCCAATGAGGATAATTTGTATAGCACACGATCGATGGGGTTATCTACTCTATAAGAGACGACCAATGGATCATGTATTCCACAGAAAACGACCAATTGGGTTATGCGCTTTGTAGAAGACGATAAATGAATTCTCTACTCCATAGAATACGACCAATGGGGTTATTTGTTCTATAATGGGGTTATCTTATCTGTAATAGATAGCCAATGGGATCCAATTACGATATATACTGCGCTCCTGAGGAAGAAGGTCACATCTCCATTTGAGAAGTTTTGAGATATTTAGCTTTTACGTTTTTTAACATTCGCGCCTTTAGGGTTAGGTTAGGGTGGCAGCCGGTTTTACTAGCTCACATAGACCAATTTAGGTCCCTGACCTAAAACCAAAATTAAAAGGCGCGAAAGTTGAAAAACGTTAATGCTTAATATCTCAAAAATACTAAAATGTAGATGTGACATTTTCTGTCTTTGGAGGGCAGTATAGGCGACTAATGGGTTACGTATAGTTTTGTAATGTTAATGGGTACTGCATAGTAGACGACCAATGACGTCATCTGCTCTATAGTAGCCTGCCAGACGTATTGGACCATCTACTTTACTTTACTT
Organism: Eudasyphora cyanicolor; assembly: GCA_963930755.1. Classification (NCBI taxonomy): domain Eukaryota; kingdom Metazoa; phylum Arthropoda; class Insecta; order Diptera; family Muscidae; genus Eudasyphora; species Eudasyphora cyanicolor. The sequence continues at coordinate 260,119,426 of OZ005736.1, forward strand.
GCCAATGGCCCTCCAATAATCGAACAGTGAGGTTATCTACTTGTAGAAAACGGGGTTATCTACTAGATATATCGAAAAGTATAATAGTTTACAATATCTATAAAGATAACCAATAAAGTCTTATGCTCTTAAGAATACGACTAATGTGCCATGTACTCTACAGTTTATATTATACGGCAATTGGGTCATTTATTTTATAAAAACGACCAATGGGGTCTTATATTATACAATGGGGTTACCACCCTCTACAGAAGACATCGAATGGAGTAACAAGATTTGTAGAAAGCTGTCAATGGGGTCATCTACTCTGCAGTAGATAACAAATGAGGTTATCTACTCTATGTAGTACGACAAATGTAAACGGTGACCATCGGAGATGTATTCTCCATAGTAGATAATGAAATGGGTTAACAATTTGTACAGAATTCGACGAGGTGGTATCATGGGATCTGTAGAAAGCGACCAGTTGGGTAATCTACTCTGCAGACGACAACCAATGGGCCATCTTCTCTATAGCAGATGACCAATGTTTTATCTTCTACTGAAAATGACCAATGGGGTTATCTAATCTAAAGAAAATAACCAATGGATTTATCTACTCTACGAATAATAATAATGCTGTAGTTTTTTTGATATACTCTGTAGAGAATTAGCAATGGGGTTATCTACTCTCTAGAAAATTATAAATGGGGTTATCTAGCTCCACCTTCGACCACCAATGGATCACACGATTGAGGTCATCTGCAGGACAGTAGTCGACTATAGGGTAACACGATAACTCTGCGGTATAGTGAAGCTTCTATGGTGTTATATTCCAGAACAGACGACCAAGGGTTTCACAAACTTATGTACTCTATAGAAGACCAGTGGACACATCTACGAGTACTCTATAGTATACTATCAGAACTGTTAACTAATCTACAGCAGACGATGTACCCACAACATGGAGAGAGACTAAGATAATCTTCTTCTGCACAACAAAATATGGCATACTACAAGATACCAGTCGGGGTACAATAACTGACCTACATATGTATCACTGAGGCTATACTGAGACCACCCGTACTATATTCTGTAATATATAATCGTTTGTTAAATCATGTAGAAAATCACACAACACATATTTAAATAAACACATTAATTCACCAAAAAGGTCGAATGGAAAAAAGTCCTACATATGCACTTCCACACTAGGGACGAGTTTTCTCTACCTACTCATCCACTCTCGAATGTCATACATCTGGCACCTGAATACATTTACACTAAGCGTACCGAAGTTTTTGCCCTCTACTCTCTCCAGAATTTATGCATAAAACTGAATACTGAATTTTATTTTAATTAAATTCACCCAATCTTCCAAAGCCTTCCTTCCAAATGTAATTAAATTTACACCAAAGCTTCCTCATGTCGACTTTATTCCACGTTACACGAAATGACTGACAAGGGACTGACTTAGACGCCGTAATGTGATTGATTACGGATAGAATTTGTAAACAGCCAGTGTGTTGCTAATCTGATGAGAAACTGTGAATATTTAGCCTCGATGAAGCGGATTACGAACGGAACGATGCCATATGGGCGAGCACATGGTATGGGTGTGAGGGTTCCTCTAAAAGATAGAAACACGTTTTGCTGCAAAAAAATATATTTTGCATAGAAAAATTTAAAAATAATTTTTTTTATGAAATAACCAAATTATTCAATCTTAAGTAAAATAGAAACAAGTAAACACGATTTAGTCGAATAAACCGACTAAGATGCACTTTTCTCAGTCCCTAATAATCGCAATAGTTGTCTAAAATACAGTCTATGAAAATATTTTGTTGATTGCTACAGAAGTTATGGGGCACTTGTGTTAGCATGAATCTGTCAACTTGTGTGGAGCATATAGATTGGGCTTGACGATTACGACTATTTTGCGTTGACAAGTAGATACTTCAAAGACTTGCACTCCAACTAATCGTAAATGTTAATATACACCCGTATTAAATTTATGAGGTATTAAATTTTTATATGATTTGGGCAATTTGTGTCGGTGGTACCAACAGGGGCGTAATTCTGCACGAGGTAAATGAAATTTGCATATCGGTCATTCTTATATACTCGTACGTATCATTGGTTAAACCATAGATGCAACATTTTCTAAACAATTTGGTGGAAACTTTAAGTTAGCTTAGTTATCAACTCCAGGGTATATAATACTATCGGTCATCCACTCTAGAGTAGATAACCATACCGTTCACTTACTTTGGAATAGATACCCATACCGGTTATCTACTTTGGAGTAGATAGCCCTAATCTACTTTACTCTGGAGTAGATAATCCTACCGGTCATCCACTCTAGAGTAGATAACGGTATCGGTAATTTAATCTAAAGTAGATATCCCTACCGGTCATCTACTCCTGAGTAGACAAATCAGCGTTCATCTACACAGGGTTAGATAAACCCACCGGTCATCTACTCTGGAGAAGACAACCCTTCCAGTCTAATACAGTGGATTAAATATCCCTTTGGGTCATTAACTCTGGAGTAGATAAACCTAGCGGTTACTTACTCTAGAGTAGATAACCCTACCGGTCATCTACTCTGAAGTAGACAAACCTAGCACTTATATACTCTGGATTAGATAAACCTACTGTTTATCTATTCTGGGTTAGATAACCCTACCAGTCATCTACTCTGAAGTAGATACCCCTACCGATCACTTAGTCTAGAGTTGATAATCCTACCAATCATCTACTCTGGAGAAGAAAACCCCACAAGTCTTCTAAAGGGATTTATATGACCCTCCGGTCATTTACTCTAGAGTAGATAACCGTATCGGTAATTATTCTAGAGTAGATAACCCTACCGGTCATCTACTCTGGGTTTAATACCCCTACCGGTTATCTATTCTGGAGTAGATACCACTACCGGTCACTTACTCTAAAGTGGATTATCAACAGGTCATCTACTCTGGAGAAGATAATCCTACCCGTCATGGAGAAGATAACACTACCAGTCTCATACAGTGGATTAGATAACCCTTCCGGTCATTTAATCCAGAGTAGATAAGCCTATCAGGCATTCACTCTTGAGCACATAAACCTTTCGATAATTTACTCTCAAGTAGATAAACCCATCGGTCATTTACTCTAGAGTAGATAAACATACCGGTCATTTATTCTTCAGTAAATAAACCTAGCGGTCCTCTACTCTGGATTAGATAAACCTACCGGTCATCTACTCAGGGTTAGACAACGCTACCAGTCATCTGCTCTGGGTAAGATAACCATATCGATCATCATCTTCTCTGGAGAAGATACCCCTACTGGTCGCTTACTCTAGAGAAGATAACCCATGCCGTCATGGAGGAGATAACATTAACATTCTTATATAGTGGATTAGATAACCCTTCCGGTCACTTAATCTAGAGTTGATAACCCTACCGGTAATCTACTCTGGAGTAGACAATCCTTCCGGTCTTCCGCTCTAGAGTCATATACAGCGGATTAGAAAACCCTTCCTGGTCACCTATTCTGGAGTAAAGAATCCTATTAATGCTACAGAAATTGAATGAAATCCATTTCAAATTTTTACGATAAATACATTACTGTTCGATGTAGCCTCTTTAGCATGGAAATAGCATCGAGTCTGTCTGTCACAATCTGCGCGAATGAGCACTGATGGTATTGTGTCCCAATTTCGGCGAAAATCAATCTTTAAGGCTTTCAGACTATATGGGCGTAAATCTTGGAAACTTTTTCTTCAAGCTCAAACCCTTAATAATACAGGCGCCTGCTTTTGCAGAGCAATTCTCTGGTCTAAATTGTAAATTAAGGCAGCGATTCACTTTCTCTGCTAAAATTTGAATAAATAGAAATACCATAAAATGCGGACAAATATCACAAGAAAAGAGAAAAAAGAGTAGATTCCCTTGATTTCCCTTGAGCGTTAAATATTTAACAAATCGCATTTTCTGGTATTAATAAAATGTCCTTGATGGAGTCAAGGGAATATGCGACGTTTAAATAATTATTCAATAAAATAGTTTTCTTTCAAAAGATTGTTATTATACGATTTGCAATATTATGAAATTCTAATGAAGTTTACCAATGCCAAAAGGAAAACGGAAATCAGCAGTCCAACGGACGTGCTCTTTAGTTGGAAATCAAACTCAGTCAAAACATAGGGCAAAAAAAAAAACAAATATGTATAGAAAACCGAGAGGAAAATCTGTGGAAAATACGTTGTTGGCACTTTTGTTCTTCGTGGCGCTGTTCTGCTGATGTTCTTCTCTGCGATGTTCATTCATCATTCCGGCGAGCTGCTTTTGTATTCTTTGTGCTTCGCTCTTTTTGTGTGTGTGCGTATGTGCACAGAAGATGTAATGATTACGTGCCCTGTATGTGTAATAATTCATATTAACGAGATAGCACACACAGGCATACGTATATATGTATACACAGAAAAAATTTCAACTAATATGGCTAGAGACATAAAGTCATACTAGACACAGTGCCTGACCTTCCGGGCATTGTTGATTACAGTATGACTGTACCACTTTTTGTCAAGAAGTATCTCCCTCTCTTTTATATCTTAGAAAGCAGAATGGAATGGTCGTAGGGCATATGTAGGATATTCGTTAACTTCTCTACAGATGGTTTCAAACTCAACAAACAAGTGGCCTTTGGTGCCTTTTCACATGGACTTGATCCATCCATTGCAAAAAGTCTGCCTGATCTGTAGGGTTTACCAGGCGGTAATATTAGGTATAACAGAAGTAACGGAATGGCAGAAAATTTATGTTGTGACCAAAGTCGGTATCAATATTTCCTCGGATAGTCAGGCTTGTATAAAGTCCCTGGAAACTGTTTTCGTGAATGCAAAAACTTCCCTCGACTGTCGCAGGTGTCTAAACGAGATGATTGAACAGTTCAATATTCACCTGATTTGGTCGTGAGGCTACAGGGACATGACGGGGAACTGTCAAGGAAATAAACTTGTAAGACTAAGGAACTTCCTTTCACGCTGCAGGAGATCTGGAATATGTGGGCACGCCTCCAGCGACCTGCAAGCTCTTCTTGCAACAAACGACAGGTGGTCACTAGTCAGGAACTGCCAAACCACTGCTGTCGTTGTCGAGAACGGACGTCTCACTTATCGTGTCTGTCATGACAGGTCACCGTCTTATTGGACGCCACACAGAGAGATTAACGGACTTGCATAATGACTTTTGCAGAAGCTGTGGCGACGAAGAGGAGGAAGAAGCAATATGACATATTTTGTGTCTGATGCCGCTCTCTCTAGAAGGCGATATACAACTTTGGCCTCTTATTTGAGGAGTTAGCTATTTTGGCTGATGTCGGAATCCGCCAACCTTTGAGCTTTATAAAGCAATCAAATTGGTTTAACGGGTGGGGATAGAAATAACTTTTTTTTCTTACGTCCCTGTGGTAACACAATGAACTGTTTAGTCTAAGTGAGTCTGTTTTACAGGTTTGCCACTCCTAACCTAACCTAACCATATGTATCTGTGTACCGATCGCTCTAAGTGGCGGCTGGCTACCCTAGGATTCTTGAGTTAGTAAGCTTGACTGTTGTTCAACTTTAGTAGGTTAAAGCTAGAGTTGAGCACTTTAGTCATTTCAAGTGATCGCTCATTTAAATTCAGTTCAATTAAGTGAAATAGTTCGTTCATTTAGTTCACCACCTAACTAGTTCACCAGATCACTTAAGTTCACCAGCTCACTTAAGTTCACCAGCTCACTTTAGTTTACCAGCTCACTTTAGTTTACCAGGTCGCTTTAGTTCACCAGGTCACTTTATTTCACCAGCTCCCTATAGTTCACCAGCTCAATGGTTACATCCACACCAACCTGGTTGATACCAAAAGTTATCAATAATACTAACATAAAAACACATCCCAGAAAGGCCGACCGCAGTACATCCTGATGTCGTGTACTTAATGCTCTCCACATCTTCCTCATCGCAACAGCATCTAAAGAAGTCATTGTTTCGGCTCAACTTTAAACCTTATGGCATATTCGCCGATCAGGCAGTGTACTATCATAACTGATACCTACGTAGACAGTTTTTCCTCTCCGTACACAGATTTTCCTTCCTTATGACTTACTCACGTCGTATCTTAGGCATATTTGTCTAGCTACCCTACAGGCACCGATTTTTGTCCATCTTTTATTGGACTGTCTGCATGCCTCTTGCATATGCCAAAGCTTGGTTGTGGACACTGGTGCTTCAATTTATTAAAATTCTTTGAAAATTTGTAATGTTGTCCTTTTCCTGGCAAGTTCGTCGACTTGCAGTTCCCCGAGATATTCCTATGCCCAGGTGTATATGTATATTTTTAACTGCTCAGCTCTAGTGGAAGAAGCAACATCTGAAGAGTGCGAGTTGATATATGTCGCAGACACGAACGCTCATCTATATATCTGGGGTAGCACAGACACAAACAGTAGAGGTGAATCACTTCTTGACTATATTCTGACTACCAACCTAGCTATTTGTAAAACGATATTTACAAACAACAACAGACAGGAAGTACTCGACGTCACGTTCGCAGTCAGACGGGTGTAATGACACTCATTCTCAGATCACCATTACATAAAGTTGAAACTAATTGATAAAGGATATACATAAACCTGCCGTCCACAGAAATGTGAGGAAGCCCTCAATCCTAAACATCTGTGTTGACCAAATAACAAAGAGGAAGATACTCTCCGCTACACCCTGGTTACCTGCAGGATGATGTCAACAACTGGACAAAAACCCTCGACCCACATTTCCCGGGAAACCCAATAACAGAACTCGAGGAACAGAAGGGACAACAAGAGAGCAAATGGACTGCAAGCGTCGCTAGGTTGTTGACTGAGGAATGGAGAAGTTGCTGGTCGATTAACAGCTTTGAGCCCTTCAAATCACCTAGACCAGACGGCATTGCCCAGCCGAAATGCAGGGAATGTTGAAAGACATTATTCTTTGGCTGCAGAAAATTTATGAAGGCTGTATCATGCTCTCATACATATATGTGTATTCCTAATCGATCGAGGGCCAAAGTGATACTTATACTCAAAGCGCGAAAGATATCGCATACTATACCAAAGGACTTCAGACCAATTAATCTATCATCCTTCCTATTGAGGTGTCTGGAAAGACTTTTAGATTTTTTCATTAGAGAGTATGAATTAGGTCCCACATATGGGGGTCCTCGGCTGTAAGGAACAGAGCTGGTCTATTATAAAAGTGAAAAATATCTAGGAATAATTCTAGATAGGAAATTGTTTTTCAGATATACATAATGTACTGGAACGTATAAGGGAAGACAACTACACACTATATACCTGCAGGAAAGCTTGAGTGTAGCGTTGGGGCCTTTATCCTAAAATCACCCATTAGATATATATAGTTGTTGAACGGCATTGTGGTGTGGTAGATGGACGACTAATAAACTATCCATTACAAAACAATTATCAAAGGTTTCGTATGCATAAGCAAAGCCTTAAGGACCACAACGAATGTGTCTCTATAAGCCCTTCTCCATCTGCTGCCTAGTGATATTGTGGCAAGAGAAATTGTCACCAGAGCGGTATTACGGTAACCGACGGTATATGGTAACTGACCGAGTGAACTATATACTAAGTGCATTGGGATATCTGGGCATAGGTATATCCCGGGGACCTGCAAAGCTGATAAACCTAGGAAAGCGACGACATTACAAATTCTCTAAGAAATTTCATTTTTTGATAAGGTCGAAATGTCTTTTCGCACTAGAGGGGAAAAGACTGTCTGACAGAATACTGCCTGATCGGCGAACACCAGAATGTTATGTATTGAACGACTGCTGTAGTAGTTGTGGTGATAAGGAAGAAGTGGAGAACAGTGAGCACCTGCTTTGCTACTGTCCCCCATTGAGTGAACGACGTCTGGGTGTGAAGAGCAGTGAGCACTTGCTTTGCTACCGTCCCACATTAAGTAAACGACGCACAGTGTCGTGAGCGTGGCCAAAAATACCGACAGTCGATGTTGGAATTTTTAAATTTATTTGCACGAATCGATGAAAAACAGTTAGATTAGAAAGCACATAAAATATTTTTTATATTCATTCAACCGTTTCAGAGATATGAGGCTTCAAAGTTGAAGTATTTATCACATCAAATAATTTAAAATTTGTATGATCTTTTAAGGGTTAACATAAATATTTATTCATAATTAATTGCAAAACGTGTATCTTGCTGTTGTACAAAAATGTTTCTGCAATACGACAAAATAATTTTTTGGTCCAAATTAACTCATATAGAAAGTACCGTTAGGATAATTTATGTGCACATAAAAACACGCTTGTTTTTTAAGTGGACCCTTTTTGAGTGGACCGAAAGGACAATTTATAACGACAGTTCACCAACGATATTTTTTTGATTTTTAGCTATAATGTAGTAGTTTTAAGTTAAAAAATTCCACCTGCGAATTTGCCTACAATAAATTGAATTAAAATCGAAAGAAATTATAGTTCTGACAATAAAATATGCCACATATTACATATTTTAAGGATAATTTAATCCTTGCTGCAATTTCAGCGATCACATGCTTTAATGCAAAATTTATTTATGCATTTCAGGATTTATGGATATTTTTATGGATATGGATATTATGGATATTTTTTTGATTTTTAGCTATAATGTAGTAGTTTTAAGTTAAAAAATTCCACCTGCGAATTTGCCTACAATAAATTGAATTAAAATCGAAAGAAATTATAGTTCTGACAATAAAATATGCCACATATTACATATTTTAAGGATAATTTAATCCTTGCTGCAATTTCACCGATCACATGCTTTAATGCAAAATTTATTGTTGTGGGTTGTTTTTACCTTTTTTTGCTTATAAAAACTACTTATGCAAAATTTCGATGATCTACGTCTACTCCTTCCATTTTTGGCCAACCGTACAGAGAAATCGCGACACTGTGCGACGTCGGGATATGCTGTGGTCAGCCTTTCTAGGAAGTCTAACAGGTCTTTCCGCTACCAATATTCGTCGTATTGACAACTTTGTTTATCAAACATGTTGGTTTCAATGACGCGCATCTGTGCCCGTGGTATCACTAGGGACCTACATTGGTCTATGTGTGTGGTCTGGTTTTTCCTTTGTAGGGTAACATATACATATATCCTTCGATCAAAATAAATAGAATTTTTTTATATTCGTCAAAATTGTTGTTCTGCTTACTGAATAATTATTTGGTTTTCACAAATAACCACTTAAGTCGAGATAGGTCATTTTGAAGTTTATTTTTGTATAAAATTATATAAAGTCATTTTCATTCTGGCACCTATAGATCGGTATTTAGGTTAGGTTAGGTTGAAAGGGACGCCCGTCAGAATACAACTGACGAGTTCACTCGGGGCCGGTAGTTCGGTCCATTGTGTTTCCCGTGAGTAGAAAGGAAGAATAGAAGAAATAATTGGAGGTTGACAGACTAGGAAGAGGGAGAAAAGGTTAGAAAGAGGGAGAGAAGATTTAGAAAGGGGGATAGGATGATCTAGTTGCTTTCGTTTGTCCTCGTGGCTTTACTAAACCAGAGGGATTTACTGAAAGACAATTCTACATACGAACCAGCTCCCCAACGAAATTCAAATATGTAGCAACGTAGCAAAATTCAAGAGATGTCTTTTTAAATATTATGTTTCAATGTTATAATTATATAAATATAAACTTAAACATAAACTTTTAAATGCAATAATCAAAAAAAGCTAACTCGAATTTTGTACTCTATTTATAATTGTTAAATGTATATTATTTTTCTGTATTCTTCATTCATTATGTACACTCACACACATTAATTTTGTAACAGAATATTTTCCAATACTATCACTTATAAGATGAACAAATAAATAAATAAATAAAAATAAATAAATAAATAAATTTGAGAAGGGGTTTGAGCGGTACATCTGCTAGGTCGTCTAGGTTTGCGAAGAGCCTGTGCCCTAAATAGGCCAAACGGTACTCTTGCAGTCCTTTGCATGAGCATAGCAAGTGCTGAACTGACTCCTCCTCTTCTTCATCTAAACAGCTTCTACAGAAGTCTTCGTAAGGAAGCTTCATGCGTGCAGCCATAATGCCTATCACGCAGTGCCCTGTGATGACTCCTGTGAGGATGCTAAGAGTGTTCTTCCTGAAGAACAGCAATTCCTTGGTACGGTTCACATCAATGGATGGCCAAAGGGTTCTTGCAGTCCTGCAGTTTTGTACTGTGTCCCACCTAGATATGCTTAGTGCTGCTCCGCGTTCGTCGATTTCGTTTTTAAGTAGATCGGTATTTGCTTTTATAGAAAAATAATCGTTTTTTGAAATTTTATGCCGCTTTTGAAAGAATTAAAAAGATATTTTCTGGCATAAGCGTTTTTTTGGTTTGAAATAAAGGCATTTCATATTTAAACTAAGGACATGAGGATAATCGGGGAATATTGTTTACTTATACTTATTGGTACCTAATGTTAGGAACACAGTTTTTATGGATTTTCAGTTCAGTTCCTTATATCTTAAGTTTTAGAACGAACTATTCGCTATTTATGAATTATTGCCTTTGACTCAAAATCACTGCCAATTCCATTAGTTAAGTAAGTTTTTTGTCTGTGTAGAGAGAGAGAGAGAAAAGGGTATATATATGTACGTATGTGGTACGTACCTGCGTTTCAACATCTGTGTGGCAGTCATTCATTTTCGCTGTTTTTCTCCAGTTCTTTTTTCTTTACTGCCCACACCACGCCATGACAACCAACACACGCCACATCCCACATACACACAGCCTCTTTACCAACACGTTTACATAATTACGATCATGATAACTTGTTTGGTAGTCAAAGGTTGCTGCATATATCCCTATGCGTGTGTGTGAGCTTAGCTTCTGTGGTTTGGGACAGGTTGACTATATACAACTCTCGGCAACTCCTGAAATATTTTCTGTTATCGCTGCTGTCGTGTATTTAGCGCTAAATACATTCTTTAGTACTTAGTTCGAGGGTGGGTAGAGAAGTTGTGTTGACATTATTTTTGTACAATACAGTGGGGAGATTTCGGAAAAGCGACTTAAGATTGTCATTATTTAACCACTTATCCGATTGCTATGCAATTCTTTGCAGGCACATATAAGAGCTTAAGTTTTAAATTTGGGCGAAGCCTCAATATAATCCAGTTCGGGTACAAAGAATTTTAAGACGTGAGTAACTTTTCTGTAGCGGCACACATTCAATAGATATTACATTATGAAGAATCTACATTACAAGAATCTACATATTCTATTTAATTAATCCTACTAAAAAAACCTGCTACAGACTATTCAACAAAGCCATACCTATTGGGGTCACGAATGACTGGGCTGTCTACAAAGAGCAACTCAGAGAACTATGAGCAGGATCTTAGGAATCCGAAAAGACGTTCTTGGTATACCTTTTGCGGATAAGTGGAGAAGGTCTCGGATGCCGCAAGGCTGAGAAAAATACTATCCACAACTCCCCGCACAGTAGGTCATCTGCAAGATAAAGATAACAACAGAAAAAATAGCAGGGAGTTGTTTGTAAAAATACAGCTCGAAACACGTTTCCGGGAACAACCGCACAGAACTCGAGAAACTACAGGATCAACAAGAATTTATTGGACTACATACGTCTCCGACAAATCCAGACAAAATAATCTGATACAGATGTCAATTCTGCAATAGAAATGCAGAAAATTGTGATGTACCTTATCCCCTGATTGGAAAAAATATATAAAGTCTGGATTAAACTCTCATATATACAAAATGTGGGAAAACCTAAGGACTTCAGGTCAATTAGTCTACGCTAGTTCCTGTCGTAGGTTAGGTTAGATTGTAAAATATTACAAAACTCTGAGATTTTTTCATTAAAAAACATGGAGGTTTCTATACAGGAGCAGTGCCCCATGAAGATGTACTGTCTCCACTAATTTGGAATCTAGCGTTGCATTGAATATTGTTATATCTAGAACGTTGCGGCTTCAAAGTCATGGCAGCAATTTTAGTAACTGAGAAAATCCCTAACGTCCTCAGAGAAATTCTAAAGGTGCCTTTGAATACATGGGCTAAATGGGCAAGAAGCATATGTTTACTAGGAAATACGAGGGCAATCACACCTGTCATGTAGATGGCGATAGTAGTTTGAAAAAAAAAAAATACTTTCGTGAAAAGTGGCAACCTTCTTAAACATATGCTTTATGTCTCAAGGCACCAGGTTGTTTAGTTTTTTAAGCACTCAAAAGTAAATGATCTCAGTGAATTTGTAAACATATGAAAAATTGGTCACCGATATGTAATAAATAAGGTCTCAGTCCTACCAATATTAAAACCGAGTTAGATTCTATTTTGTGGAGGTTTAAACGGGACAGTACGAGCTGCTAAGACGAACACCGTAGTGGTCGACAAATTAAGGTGTCCACGACTGAAATGGTTAAAATAATCCACAAAATCGTATTAGAAGTCGAAATGGTATTAGAAGTCGGTAGAAGGTTCGTGAGCTAGCTGAAGTCATTGGCATTACAAAAAGTGTTACACATCGCATATTGAGGGAAAATTAGATGATGAGAAAGCAGTGCGCAAGATGGGTGCCGCGTTTGCTCACAATCAAGACGAAGTCAATGAATTAAAGTTCGAATTGCTTCAGCACGCTCCTTATTCGTCAGATTTAGCTCCCTCGGAATATTTTTTGTTTCCACACTTGCAAAAATGGCATGGCCGAAAAAGATTTGCCAGTAATCTAGAAATGGTGGTTGCGGTTGATGGCTATTTTCAGGAGCAAGAAAGTTCTTACCGAAGCTGTTGGTTACGATGGCACTAGTGATACCACGGGCTCAGATGCCCCTCAACTAAACTAACCTGTTTGATAAACAAAGTTATCAATAGTACGATTATCGGTACCGGAAAGATCTGCCAGACTTCCTACAAAGGTTGACCGCAGTATATCCCGACGTCGTTTACTTAATGAGGGACAGTCGCCAAGAAGGTGTTCAATGCTCTCCAATTATCCCTCATAACCACAGCTCCTGCAGAAGTCTTTGGACTCAATCTCTAACCTTCTGGCTTGTTTGCCGATCAGGCAGTGTCCCGGTAGAACTGACACAAACGTAGACAGATTTTTCGTCTCTAGTGCGAGAATATATTTTGACCTTCTCAGTTCGTATCGTAGCCAGATTGGTATAGCGACTCTACAGGTGCCGCTTTGTGTCCATCTTTCGACTCCGATGAGTACGATGGACACGAGGTCGCATTACATCCCAGGTGTTAGGGGGAATCATTTGGCGTTACTCAGAGTGCCCTACGTGGAAGCTGGATACCATTACACCTCCACACATCGCAGTAATCCGACCAATTTTCTTATGCGGCATTAAACTGTGGAGGACGGCTACTGATAAGCGATATACGAGGGATGTCCCAGAATTAACCGACATAACAAACAAAGAAAACACAATAAATATGATTTGTTATTCTTTATATCTCAACATAATCTCTTTATAGCTCGATGCACTGTTTCCAGCGATTTTCAATAGCTTCGATATTCTGTTTATAGTAAAAACTGTCTTGCTCCTGAATATAGCCATCAACCATGACCTCCTCTTCTTCATTGCTGGCAAGTCTTTTTTCGTCGAGCCATTTTTTCAAGTTTGAAAACAAAAAATAATCCGAGAGAGCTAAATCTGACAAATGAGATGCCTGCTGAAGCAATTCGAACTTTAATTCATTGTCTTTGGTCATTGCAATAGTCGATATGTGAACTGATGCATTGTCTTGATTGTGAGCAAACGTGGCACCCATCTTGCGCACAGCTTTCTCATCATCAAATTGCCAGTCAATATGCAATGTATAGCACTTTTTGAGATGCCTATGATTTCAGCTAACTCACGAACCTTCAACCTATGGTCATCCAATACAATTTTGGGGATTTTTTAACCATTTCTGGAGCGTACTCCTCAGTTGTTCGACCACTACGGTGTTCGTCTTGGCAGCTTGAACGACCCCATTTAAACTCTGCCACCCATTATTTTCTAGTTGTATACGAAGGAACAAATGAAAGTATTGTATTACATATCGGTGACCAATTTTTTCCATGTTTAGAAATTCACTTAGATCGTTTTTTTTGAGTGCTCAAAAAAACTTGAAACATAAAACATATGTTTTAGAAGGTTGCACTTTTCACGAAAGTATTTATTTACGAACTACTACCGGCATCTAAATGTCAGTTTGGCTAATTTTAGGACCGCCTTCGTACTTACAGCCAACTAATGAAGGTTCAGAGAACTACTTGCGTAAATATCAGTTGAGCTTTAGGTATTAGAACGACATAGTCGCTACAAGTTCTACTCCATATACTGCCGATTGATATTGCGATAACGACATTGAGATTAAACTGTCTATTAATGTGTACACTTTCGAGAGAATCATTCTCGAAAGATACCCGCCAGGGAGGCATGTGTTAACAGCTTGGTGGGAAGATCGGCTTCCGATTACAATGTAAGGATCTTAGTCTTGATATTGCTTACGGAGTACCATATACTTGCAGTGTCTACTCGTATCAAGCTGAAATAATGGCATTACGGGAAGTGGCTGGTCACTATGTTGTCGGATAGTCAGGCAGCCATTAAATCTCAGGAGGCCACATCCCTAAATTCACAAATAGCTCTCGACAGCTGCAGATCTCTTAACGCGATGGTTGGGCAGTTTAACATATACCTGATATGGGTACCTGAGCATGGGGATATATAAGGCGAACTGCAAAGCCAATTAACTTGCTGGGAAAGGGACGACATTACAAATTCTGGAAGATTTTGTATATGTTGGTGATGCATGCGTTGGTTTAGGCTAAAGGTATTCAGGTTGTCTAATGAGATGTGGGATGAAATAGACACCAAACCTGGCTACGATACGACCTGTGAAGTTCAAATTTCTCCTCGTTCTAGAGGCTAAAAACTGGTGGACACTGCCTGACCAAAGAACATGCCTTAAGCTTTGGAGTTGAGTCCAATGACTTCCTTTTCTCATTATACATGTCTGTCGTATCTTCTTCATTTAAATATATATATGTATTCATTTATTTCATTGGATTTCCTATAGAAACTTCTGCCACAGCGTTGAGTTCCGTTTCCTATGCTTTGTTTCAGCGTTTCCTCTTTGGTTCTGTTCTATGTTATTATTGTTATTTTTTTTATTTGTTTTCGTACTTATTTGCGAAACAGGAAACGGAACACAAACGATTTACATATGAATGAGGCTACGGCGATGGCATTAATCTGCATTTACTCTCCCTCCGCATTCCTCTCTGTCAAAAAGCGCATGTGGTAGCATTGGGGTGTAACGAAAAATCTCTCCGTGAACAATATTCTGTTTCTCTGGAGAAGATGAGTGTTAAGGTGAGTGGCTATGCAGATGATGTGACAATAGCAGTTAGAAGGAAGTCTCCGAGTACTCTTAGAGACATACTACAGTTGGCTTTTCATACCACAGCATGAATAGATTCCGATAATGTTCCTGTTGTGAACTCAATCAAGACAGAACGAGCGCCTTTTCGCCAGTATGAGGTACCAGTACTTGTCTTCTTGGAGGTAGTGAAATTCCCTTATCTGAAGCCGCAAAATACTTTGGTATTTTACTAGACAGGAGGATAAACTTCAAACCCAACATTCTGGAGAGAGCAAAGAAGGCTGTGGGGGCGCTATATACCTGTTAAAGAGCTTTGGAAAACGCTGGGGTCTGAACCTGCGTATGGATTATTTGCGGTATATGAACGTATTTAGTCCTATAATGATATACAGCATTGCCGTCTGGTTGACGGCTCTACAAAGACCCACCTCCTGTGCAGTACTAAATAAAATTCATCAAATGGCTTGTATGTGTATCACCTGTGGGCAGAGAATGACACCAAATGAGACACTAATATGTAGTACATTTACGGTTACGGACATAGCGTAATTCTAGACACAATGTCTGACCTTCCAGGCATTATGGATTTCTCTGAATCAATTTTCACGTCAGAATCCATTTTTGACAAGAAGAATCTCACTCTTATACCTGATAGATCAGGATAGGTTTAGGCTTAGGTTAGGGTGGCAGCCGTATTATTTTTTTTAACCAGCTCCCATAGACCTGTTTAGATCCCTAGTGTTATCACGGGCTGTAATGCCCATCCCTTAGATCAGAACATCGGAGATTCGTTAGTTTCTATACAGACGTTTCCAAACTCAACAACCAAATATACTTTGCTATCCTTTCTAATGATTTTAAACTATCTCTTGCAAATAGACTGCCTGATCACTGTAGTTTTTCCAGGCAGTTATCTTACCTATTGATATGTTCAATAATTTTTCTCATATTCAGTCTTTTGTAAAGCCCCTGTAAACTGTAGAACTGCCTGTTGCAGATCTCTTAAGGTGATGACTGCTCAGTTCAATGTTCACTTGGTGCATTTTCTTAGGAACTTGCGCTTTCAATTGCTAAGAGGCTGCCTGATCACTGTTGTAGTTACCATGCAGAAATCTCAGCTATTAGAGAGCTATCAGAATGACTGGCAATTAATGTTCAATATTTTCTCGAATAGTCTGGCTGCTGTAAAGTCCCTGGAAATGGTATTCCTGAATTCAAAAACTTCGCTTGACTGTCGCAGATCTCTTAACGAGGCTAAACAGTTAAATATGCATCTAAATTCGGTGCGGGCCACAGGGACATACCAGGGAACTGCAACGCAAATGAACTTGTAAAAGTATGAACCACCTTACATTCTCCTGGCAAACTGGATTATGTAGGCAGGCCTTCAGGGACCTGCTAGCTCTTTTTGAGAGATAGTACCCTTATGGCAAAAACTGACAGGTGGTGTTTAATCATAACCTGCCTAAGTTGGAAGTTTATGAGGCCCTGCATAAACTCCAAACGCACCAACGACCCGATGTTGTTATTGTGACTATGGTCGGGACATGGACGGACATAGTGCATTCTAGACACGTTCTAAGGAACGTGAGCTTTCAATTGCTAAGACGCTGCCTGATCACCGTGGTGCTTATCAGGCAGTTATCTTAGCTATTAGAGAGGTACTCGTAGCAGAATTACTTAAAATTAATGTTCAATATTTTCTCTGGTAGTCAGGCTGCTATAAAGTCCCTGGAAACTCTCTTCCAGAATTAAAAAAACCTGCCTTCGACTGTCGCAGATCTCTTAACGAGATGACCGAAAAGTTCATTATTCACCTAAATTTGGTCGGGCCTCTGAGCCATACCAAGGAAATGCAAGGCAGATGAACTGGCAAAACTAGGAACCACCTCACACGCTCAGAAATATATGGACATGCCTATGGGAACCTGCAAGCTCATTTTGAGAGATAGTACCCTTATAGAAACAACTGACAGGTTGTCACTAATCAGGACCTGCGTACGTTTGACACAGGCAAACGCATCAACGACCTGCTCCTGTTATCGTGACCGGATGTCTGACATATCGTGTCCGTCATGCCGGATCACCGTCTTATTTCACGGCTCGCTAAGACGCTGCTTGTCTTGCGAATTGACTTTTGCAGAAGCTATAGAGAAGAAGAGGCGGAGCAATCAATAGAACATCGGTAGGATCTTATTTCTTAAGATATTTAACAAACTTGACTGAAGTTAACATCAAAGGTGTTGAGCTTCTCAATCGAATTGGTTCAACAAGAGGGGCTAGAAAAAATTTACGTTTTCGCTTACGTTCCTGTGTGAGGCTGACATATGTATATACAGGCTAAATATCTAATCCTAACCTAGCCATGTCCCTAGGTCTGTCTATCTAATGATTGCACGTTACAGTCCAAATTAAAGCCAACGGTTTTCAGCTTATATTCCTCAGAAATTGTAACATTTTTTCGGCTCAATCTAATATACCTTCTAATGAATATTCATTTACTGTTCTTTAGCTTTGTGAATGACATGTAGCGCAGATATATGATGACAAAAAATATTTTCAAAAATATAAACCCGTAGTATTCGGAAAATCATGAAAGGAATTTATGTCACACGACTGTTTTTCTTGGCTTAAAAAAGCGATGATATGGAGGTTTTCTCTTTTATTTCTGTGAAATTATATAATGTCGCAGTAAATTCAAATTCAAGCGAAATAAGTAGAATTCCTGGAACAGGAAGCGGTGGATTCTTTTGCAAGCCGCTTATGAAATTGAGCAGATCATTTTTCTCTGCAAAGATGTAGGTTAATGATAAAGTTCATATTAAATATTTTTAACATTTGCAACAAAAAACAAGTAAGAACATTCCAGTGCTGTCAACCGATTAATGTAAAGGAATTTGGATCCTTGTTTGGTAAATGTCAGAACGGTGCAAAGTTGTTGCTCATTCTTTGTCAGACTATAGTCGAAGGGATGTTTTAGTCGCAGCGATGATAGTGTGAAACCTATTACACAGTAGGTACTCTCCTACGATTTTCGTCACTATGTAGACTGGAAGGCCTATAAAGCAGTACCTATTATGGGGTAATAACGGCTAACGGGGTGTGCGCCCCAAATATGTTTGACTAATCATAAAATGATAGCAATCTAACTATTGTAGCTAACTGACGAGACTATCAGTGGCTCTAAGGAGGAAACTGATTAAGATGAATCCAATCACATACAGTATAGCAGAGAGAGATTCTTAAATAAAGCTGATTATATCATACAGGAGTGTTGTAGGAATGTTGTTGATTGGACAGTAAGTACGTATTCTGGACTTAAGTGAATTCCTGCCGTTAGGCTTAACTCCACCGTGCTGTAAACACCCGAATTACACCCACAATTTGTGTGCTTGAGTACCAATCAATTCCGTGTTTTTGGCTTAGGAGCGGAGCCCATCCCAAACTCCTTTCCAGTCTATGGGTCATGGCACCCGGTTGATTGCCCAAAACACATTCGAGACTATACTCTACCAGCGATTTTGGTTAAACCACAGTTAGGCTGGAACCAAGGTTCCAGTCGCTCCTGACTACCGTGGTACCAGATCAAAGTCTCTGATCAAGTTGCGTAGACGAAGATACTACCAGGTAGACCGCAAAAAATTAAGGACTTCTAACCCATCTGGGATCACTGTCCAGTCCCTATCATGGGAATAGATAGGGACTATAGGATTTGTAGATCCCCGCTGTTGATAGGACAGTAGCCTGTGATAAATTTTAACCCTAAGGTCTCGTCAAGGTTTTAAGGAGATATTCGTATGAGTATAACCCAATCAGCAAGAAATCTTTAGCTCTCGTATGGGGACGTATTTTCAACGAAAAATGCAAGTGAAGTATTGAATTTGCAAAAGGAATAATTTTTTCGGCTACTGGACGTTTGCACCGATGTAAGGGTCTTATCGAGGTCTTGGGAAGATTTTCCCTAGGTGGAAGTTAATGAACTCTCCAGACCTATATCTATGGTATTTGGTTAGGTTAGGTTAGTTTAGGTTGATGAGAGGGCATACTCTTGTCTGTTGCATCGGCCTGTTCTGCGCTCCTTATTTATGTGGTAGTTGTGGTTTTTTTACTCTACACCACACTGTGGTACTGGGTATTATAAGTTTGTTTCACGGCAGATATTTGTAACACCTGAAAATAACAGCTAGACCCACCTTAAAGTATACCGATCGACTCAGAATCACTAGCTGAGTCGATTTAACCATGTCTGTCCGTCCGTCCGTCTGTCCATGTAAAGTTGTTCGTCGACTACAGGTCGCAATTTCACTCCGATCGTTCTGAAATTTTGCACTTTAGAGTATTTCGCAGCTGTAAAGATCTTTATTGAATTTGGTTGAAATCGGTTCAGATTTAGTTATAGCTCCCATATATATCTTTCGTCCGATTTGGCCCTTTAGTCCTATAAAAGCTGTATTTTACATCCAATCGTTTTGAAATTTAGAATGGTAGAGTTTCTTGATCCATGAACCAACATTGCCGAATTTGAAGAAAATCGGTTAAGATTTAGCTATAGCTCCCATATATATGTTTCGTCCGATTTTGCTCTTTAGTTCTGTAGAAGCTGTATTTTACATCCAATCATTTTGAAATTTAGAATGGTAGAGTTTCTTGATCCATGAACCAATACTACCGATTTTAAAGAAATTCGGTTAAGATTTAGCGATTTAGCCCTTTAGTTCTATAGAAGCTGTACTTTACATCCAATCGTTTTGAAATTTAGAATGGTAGAGTTTCTTTATCCATGAACCAACATTGCCGAATGTGAAGAAAATCGGTTAATATTTAGATATAGCTCCCATACATATCTCAGTTCAGCTGAGCAACTCTGGGCTTAAACCCCTATTGTGAATGACACTTTATTAGCTGCCATTGATGTTTTGTTTGTGTTTGGTTTCTTATTTCAAGTCTCGCGAACTTAATTCGTTGGGATATTTAAATTCATAAATATTAAATTGTTACAAAAATTCTATTCACGTTTCAATTTAGATAATATCTGCGGCTTAACCAAGAAATATGGCCCTGTGCTCCACATTAGAACAACGGAAATAAATATAACCAAGCAAACCGCAGGACCTACCTTTATGTTAGGGTTATTTGTCTCACTTGACAAATCTGCGGAGTGAGTAGAACAAGGCATGTGGATGAGTAAACGATGCTGAAGGTTTGAGGTTTTAGAATTGCTTGTTGAATTGGAAAGAAAAAAACACACAACAAACCTACAAACCAAGGACCTACTCTCCTATCCGCCCAGCCACTTATCACTCGTTAGCTCTTTCTCAAGTGTCAGGCCGCCAAGCCATGTGACATAATAAAGTTTCAAATATTTCCCAGAAATTCCAATCACGTTTCATGAAATCGAAAACCTCCACCTTCTCCTCATTCTCCGGCATTTACCACGAAACAAAAAGGATAGCGCCATCTAAATTAATTGTGTTGTTTTTTCTCTGGCTTAGTTGGACTACATTGTGTTGGGAAACAAACAATAGCAACTCAACTGAAATGTTGAAACTGCCGTGTTACAGTGTTGATCTAGAGAAAATATAATAACTTGTGACAGCGGCTAATGGTATCCAGAGGCATATGTCAAAAATACTAAATTAAATGGATGTTAAATGATGGCCCTACTATGGCAGTATGAAGGCGTCAATGGCGCAACGAAGTACTCGTATGTCCACTTAAACACATCGCAGAAAAAAGGGTATTCACTGATGTTATTAGGTGACCTCGGAGAAATAGGTATTGTACTCGTATTATAGCTGAAGAAAGTAGGAGGAAATATTTATTTAAACTCGGAAAATTTCAATAAAACAATTTATGTATTTGTTGAAGATTATACCGAAAACCGGTTCCCAAAGAATAAAATTAACTGGATATTTCTGAACTTGTAGGTTCTCCAGGATTTGAGATGCAACCGGAAGCCTCAACAACTATCCAGTCCTCAGCACGAGTTGGGAACCAAAGAATAAAATTAACTGGATATTTCTGAACTTGTAGGATTTGAGATGCAACCGAAAGCCTCAACAACTATCCAGTCCTCAGCACGAGTTGGGAACTGTGACGTGCTGGATCCAACAACTCTTCAAACTCGTTGGTTTAATGTTAATTGTAGAATAATTAAACAAACTGGAAAGAAAGAAAGAGAAAACTAATATACCGATTTTGGCGATAAACACCGGACACAACGACAAAAGCTTCCCACCAGGCAGAATAGGTACAAGAGGGCTTTGGTTTACTAGAAAGACTAACATTAACCTGGCAACCCTTCATTCGGCGAAGGTCTCTTCCAAGGCCAAACAATTTTCAGTTCTGGTACCCGACGGTATTTCAATGGTCATGATCAAAAACCTTGGACAATCGGGCAAGAATTATCTGCGCGAGTTCTAACACTCTCCATAAATAAGTCGGTAATTCCCAAGATATGGAAATCAGCACGATTTGTTGGACTTCCAAATGCAGACATCCACTTCCAAAACCGGCTAAGCGAGGCGAATCCTATCGGCCCATATCCCTCTTGTCACCGTTAGCCAAGGTTTTGGAGTCTCTGGGGCTAGCCACTACATATGACAGAACTCACATCGCTCGCCAATCACCAACACAGCCTCAATGACATCGGAGCATGGCGACTCAACATAATCAGATTAGACCAGCCGCTCGCACCTTAGCTGCAGTCTTAGACTTGTCTAAGGCCTTTGTCAAAGTCGACCATTCTGACCTGCATGACAACGTCATCAATTCCATATTGCCCTATAGTATAGAAAGGTGACTTGACCCACATGCATTTGTGGAATTCAGAGGTTAAAAAATCGAAGGCATTCTAGATCAAACTGGGCATTCCGCAAGGTGAAGTTTTATTTTCACACCCGTTCAACTTTTGTCTTACGTATGCTTCAGCACCGCCGGAAGAAGTAGGAACGCCAATGGTTTCACAGTCATGGCAACGGATGCAGATATCGAATAAATAAGTGCCAGAGTTTCCAAGTACTTGGTCACAATCTTCTCCGAGGCCGAATACCAATGAACTCAGCGAGTACAGCTACAACGGAGTCTATTCAGAACATCCCAGAGCGATTGCGCAAAGTCAAACCTCCTTGACAAGACTAATCCTCAATTTGTTCCAGGCAAGAATCATAACCTATAAGTCCCAACCGACACTATTGGCCAGCCAAAATGACATGAAAGTACCTATTCCGAAAGGAGGGGAATGCCAGTGATATCAGTCAGGGAGGAGACTTGACGGAGTCGATCCAAGTTCTTTGAAGTCTAGAGAGAGAATCTCTGAAATAGGGAAGAGGCTCAACTGAACAACTTAATGTCATGCCCGCTGCAACAACAAAGCAGGCTGAAAAAGCCTGCCATCGTCCGAAGACTCGCCGAGACCTCACGGGTCTGAGGCATTTGGTGACAAAACTGAAGCAAAGCTTTTTGCTGAGGCTATCAACGAAGGGGAGAAAAGAATGGTAACATTTCCGGGGGCAAATAGAGATACAAGGTGAATGCAACTCAAGAAGTTTAAATTTGTTATTTGGGGCTACATTTAAGGCATATCCTTCGGAGTCATGCGCTTTATTGAAAGCTACAATGCTGCTCTGATGATGGTTGTTTGCAGGACCTTGATGTTTATACCTTGTTGAAAAGGAGAACATTCTGTCTCAGCCAAGAGCGTATGCATATATTCTGGCCTTTCCTTTAGATAAATAATAAATTATTCAAAGACTGCAGGCGTGTAATACCAGCATTTCCGCAGAAATTTGAGGGTCGATTGCTTGTATGTATGCGGTGGAATGTGATCGTAAGCATGCGGTGTTTACATTGAATCCAATGGCCTAGTATCGAGGTCTTTCCGCAGATAGTTGAACGGTAGGTAGATTGAAACAGGTGGAATGAGCAGGAGGACATGTGGTGAAACGAATAGCCTAGCATCGTACGGCTTCCAAGCACTTCATCTTAAGGTTTACAAGAGTAACAAAGGAGAAACCCTAAACATTCTGCGTCAGACAACTCTGATGCCGAATCACTATTACCACATGAAGCGCAGTTTCACCTATGGTGTGCCGTAGCGGCAAGGTAGAAACATCTACTATAAGGAGGAGGCTCAGATAAAACACTGGATAGATTTCATATGCGTAAAATACAGGGTGGCTGATGAATATTGTTACATTAAGAAACTCAAATAATCTTTTCAGTGTATGGAATTCAGTTTTCTTTTATTCATGTTAAAGCTCATTAAATTTAATTAAATATAGCTTAATTAGTTTTAAAAATAATGGAATTTAAATGCCCTCCCTGCTCGTTGATGCATGTGCGGCACCTTACCAAAAAGTTGTTCATTACTGCTTGGAGAGTTGAGACGGGAATAGCCGCAATTGTTTCTCGAATGTATTGCTTTAGTTCATTCAAATTTGTTGGTTTTGCTTTGTAGACTTCCTGTTTGCAATAACCCCACAAGAAAAAGTCAGGTGCAGTAAGGTCAGGCGACCTGGGGGGCCAACGGAGTGTGGAGTTTCTGGATATCAGCTTATTGGGAAATTTTCGCCGCAATTCTGTCATAACAGGCCGGGCTATGTAAGGAGTTGCACCATCTTGCTGAAATCACACAGAGTTGAAAGAAATTCTCATTCGGCGTAATTCTGGATAGAAAAGCTCTCTCAACATGCTCAAGTAACAGCCTCCAGTTACTGTAACGGTGTGACCGTTTTCTTCGAAGAAGTAGGGCACGACAATGCAGCGTGATGAAACTGCACACCACACTGTGACACGAAGTGGATGCAATTCAGTCTCATGGAGTATTTGTGGGTTGGAAGCACTCCATATTCGACAATTTTGTTTGTTTATGTTGCCGTTTAAATCGAAATGGGCCTCGTCAGACATGAAAAGACAGTTCAACATGTTTCCGTCCTCTTCCACCATTTGAAGCATCTTCTGGCAAAATTCCAAGCGAATCGGGAAGTCTGCTGAGTTCACTTTGTTGGCCATTTGAATTTTATATGGGAATAACTCCAAATCTTTGTGCATAATTGACTGCAATGACTGTCTGCTTATACCCATTTGAGCAGATAAGGTTCTTGTCGAAACTCTTGGATTGTTTTGTATGACATCAGCTACAGAAGGGTTTCGATGTTAAGGTCTTCTGTTCGGAGGATTGCCGCCAAACGTGACCCTATACTCTCTTTGAACCGAAACTACGGACTTCAGTGCGTAATAGCGGCTGACAATCCAAATTCATCTTTCAGTGTCCCAGTGGATAAAAATCAATCTGCAAAATAAAAAAAATTAACCAGATTCATTAAATAGAAAAAAAGTTATTAAATTTTTTTTGGTAGCAGCTTTCATCAGCCACCCAATACAAGAACTACGGTCACATGAGGATATTAAAGTGTAGTGCTATGGTAACCGACCGAGTGGACTGTATACCAACTGTGTACACCTTCGAGAGGAACTACATCACTATGACTTCAGCCAGAGATGAATGGGTTGGCAGAATACCAGGTAATATAAACCATCTCCACTTCTATACGGATGGTTCGAAGCTTGATGAAAAGGTTGGCTTCGGAGTACACTGCGAAGAACTTAGTTTGGTTATAGCTCACAGACTACCAGATACCTGCAGTGTCTATCAAGCCAAAATAATGGCAATATGGAAAGTCGCCAAGTGGCTGAGTCGCACCATAGTAACCGACACTGGCTTTGTCATTTACTCGGACACCCAGGCTGCCATCAATTCTCTGGGGCCACATCGCTACATTCACTAACAGCCC
This sequence comes from Eudasyphora cyanicolor, assembly GCA_963930755.1. Lineage (NCBI taxonomy): Eukaryota > Metazoa > Arthropoda > Insecta > Diptera > Muscidae > Eudasyphora > Eudasyphora cyanicolor. The sequence goes on from OZ005736.1 coordinate 260,144,645, forward strand.
TCGACTTCCGCTCTCTGAGGTCTGAGAAGGTCAAAATATTTCCTCGCACTAGAGGGGAAAAATGGTTTACGTTAGTATCAGTTCTGACGGGACACTGCTTGATCCGCGAACGCGCCAAAAGATTGGGTATTGACTCTAATGACTTCTGCAGAAGCTGTGGACATGAGGAAGTGGACAGCATTGATCACTTGCTATGCGACTGTTCCGCTTTGAGTTAACGAAGACTGGACATACTGGGGTCGGCGTTTCTAAGCAGTCTTACAGAACATTCCGGTACTGATATGTGTACTATCGATAAATTTGTATATCAAACAGGTTGGTTTCGAGAGGGGGCAGTTCAGCCCGTGATAACACTAGGGAACTAAACTGGTCTACGTGAGCTGGTTAAAAAATACGGCTGCCACCCTAAACCTAAGGTTGTTGCCTATGCATATGACGTGACAATAGCTATTAAGTAGAGGGAAGTTTTCGAGTTCGCTTACTGATTTTCTACAACAGCCCCTTCATACAACCGCAAGTGGGGCTTCCAATGATGGTCTTGGTGTGAATCCGACCAGGACAGAACTGGTTCTTTTTAGCAGGAGATGTAAGGCACCAACAGTTGCACCTGTTTCGTTGGGGGTATTGATATCCCCTTCTCTGAAAACCTAAACTATTTCGGTATTTTAATAGATAGGAAGTTAATTAGTGGTCAGACCAATAATGCTGTACAGCTTTGGTGGACAGATCTGCAGAAATTCACCTTCTGCGCGATACTACATAAAATTCTGCGAATGGCTTCTATATATATCACAGATGCGTTGAGAACGACACCAAATGCGACACTAAATGTTATCCTACATTTAATGCCGCTAGACATTATAACAAGACAATATGCCGGATGTACTGCTGGGGTCACTCTGGCCAGGAAATAGCTACGGGCATAGTGTCATTCTCAAAACAATGCCTGACTTTACGAGCGTTATGAACTACTTTGTGATAAGAAGTATCTCACTGTTATACCTGATAGATCAGATGGAGTAGTCGTATCACAGAAGTTCTCTAGATCTTCCAAACTCAATAGCCAAGTGGGCTTTGGTGTCTTTTCTAAGGAAATTGAGCTATCAATTGCCCAAAAACTTCCCACTGTAGCTATTAAAAAGGTAGCAGAATGGTTGATAATTAATATTCTGTCCAAAGTCGTTATCTATAATAGTCAGGCTGCAATCAAGCCTTTGGAAACTATGCTCCTAAATTCAAAAACTGACCTCGGCTGTCGCAGATCTATAAAAAGTTGGCTGAACATTTCAATATTCACCTGATGTGGGTGCCGAGCCAAAAGCCCATACAAAGGAACTGCAAGGCAGTATAACTTGTAAGACTAGGAACTACCTTACCCAGTCCAGGGAAACTGGAATATGTTGGCATACGTATAGTGACCTGTAAGATCATCTTAAGATATAATGCCCTTGTGGCAACAAATGACAGGTGGTCAATAGACAGGAACTACATGCATTTTAGGCTGATGTGGCCATGCCTAAAATATAAAAGGCACAAACGTCCTGCTATCGTTATTGAGACCGGACGTCTCACTTATCGTGTCTGTCATAATGGGCCACTGCATTATTAGACGGTACGCAGAGAGATTGAAGGTTTTGCGTAACGAATTTCGCTGAATCTATGGAGACGAAGAGGATAAGGAATCAGTAGAACAACTTCTGTGTCTGTGCCCCGCTCTCTCTAGAAGACGGCATCCAACCCGCCAAATTTTGAGCAATCAAATTTTTTAAACTTAAGCTTTCCCTTACTTCCCTGTGGTAGCACAATTGACTATATAGTCTAAGTAAGACTGTTATAGGTGCTGTCACTCTTAACCTAACCGAATTTAACCTTACTTTTGAGGCAAGAATCGTTGAAAGCAGAAGTTGTAGTGCCAAAAATGTTAATTTTCGTATGATTTTATCCAATTTTGTATTTAAGTGACATCATTTTGTGTGTTTCACTAGTGGCATTTATTACTGTGAGTACCCATTTATTAAGTTACTCATTTATTAAGTGAGTACCCCCATTGAATAACATTCAGATAGTTAATCTGCGTGCATAATACTACACTCAATGCAATAAATCTACGTTTCATTCGAAAACAATTGTGCGAAATGGCAGGACATTGTTCTGAGACCTGGACATGTATGGACAAAGATAAAACAAAAGCTATTGTACACTCACTAATCCTCTTACGCATATTTACTTAGATAATTTAACGCAAATACATCCTACAATCCACTGACATATTTAGACAGTTGTTCTTGATGAATTGACGGGTATTTAGGATCTGAAGGGATTATTGCAAAGTACTGGCATAGTTGTTACTCTTTATTGTTACAAGTAACAGTCTGTTGAATTGTTTACATGCATAACATTTTACTTCGTAGTTAACAAAAGCTACTGAATGGATACCAAACACACCAGTGTTTATACCCTACACCACACTGTGCTACAGGGTATTATGACTTTGTGCATATGTTTGTAACACCCAAAAGGAGAAGAGGTAGACGTTTAAACGTCTCATGTTAATGGACATACACTTAATTAAACATACCCGAATTTTCTCAGTATCTTCCAGTCATATCCTCTGGCAATATTTCGGACCCGAAATATTGGGATCTTGTGTGTGAAAGCTGGGTAGTGACACAGAAAATGTTCCATCGTTTCGATGTTTTCCCTGCTATGCGATATAGATGTTCTTGTAAGCTTGAGTATCCCGTTAGAACACTCATCATCCTACTAATCTCGATCTTGTTTAGTTTCAGAAAACTTCTTGTTTTCTTTTCATTTGGGTCACTCCACAGTATCTTTACAGTTGCGCTATTCCACACAGTTTTGTGAGCCATCACTGCCCAGTGCTTCAACTCATCCTTCGAGGCTTCGAAAGGTTTCCAATTTTCCAAGTTTATTACTCAAAGTTCTCCGCCCTTTGAAGCCAAGCAGTTTGTCCGTTCATTTTCAATCACTCCGTTGTGTCCTGGTACCCAGCAAATACGCAATTGACCACATGGGCTGAGTAATCATTAATTTGTTATTTTACAGTCTAACACAGTTCTGGATTTGACCCTTTCCGATGTTATTGCTTTAATCGCCATTGGGCTACCTGTGATTGCTCGAACTTCTGCTTGCAATATGACGGCGGAAGTGAAGTTCGACTTCTGGTTCATCAATAAAAAGTCCCAGACCCGTCTTTCCTTCCAACTGTACCCATCCGTGTAGAAGCTGGTTCCCACTGGCACATGGGCCAATGTTCCGTTTTCCCAGGAGCGTCTGTCTGGCACAAACGAATCACAGGTAGCTGTAAGCCACACTTCATGAATGCGGGCGGAGATTTCTGGTGTTTGAATGTGACCAACTAAATCTTCCAAATCTTCTGATGGTACGACTTGTGGTCTCGATTTATCCATTCATCAATCACTTGTAGACGTCTTGCTGTGATGGCTGCCTCATACTTTATATGGATGTCTGTTGGATGTGCAGTATAGTCTCCAACGCTCTTGTTGGTGCAGTTCTAAATGCCCCGCTTATGCATAGCCAGCACATACGTTGAATTTTTTGCAAATGTATTATGTTGCACTTTTTGTCCATTGATGTCCACTACACCATGCCTCCTGCTCCCGTCTTTTTTCAAACATGTCTAACGCCTTCTAAAAGATGTCAGAGAAAAGTCGTTCTTCATGGTCAGCAGTCAAATTGAACTATTGACAACCACCTATCGGCGGTGGTTGTCAATAGTTCAATTTGACTGTTCATGTATTGATGCGTTTCGTTCTCCCTCTCTCTCAAGTTTTTGCATATGTAGAAAATTGTACACTCTGCCTTCCTTCTCCCGTCTTTTATCAGGCATGATTCTGTCCTTCTAAAAATATATCATATCGAAGGTGTTTAGCACACAACATTTAAATTTTGTGTGGACATAATCATGCATGATAAAAGACGGGAGAAGGAACGCAGAGTGTACACGAATTCGTTCTCCCTCCATCAAGTATGAACTTTGTTGCTACTGCGAGAGTTCAAAACCAGTTTTATGCAAAAAAAAAAAAAAAAGAAATACCGCTACACAAATTGAAAAGTGAAGGTGAAGACAATTAAAATTAACAAACAATTAGTCGTTGCAAAGGTTTTGTAGAGATCAGTTGCTTTGTGTTTTTGATATATTAAGATATATTCTTATCAAAATTATTCTATATTATCTGTGCGAACTCCTATATTATGCATTTGAAGTGCTGAATGTGACATTCATTTAAAATACATTATTTGGTCTGCACTTTCCTGTACATCAGACCTTCATTTCGAAGCTCTAAATCATACCTTCATTTCGAAGCCCTTCTTAAGACCTTCCTTTCGAAGTCCTATATCAGACCTTCATTCGACAATCCTTTGTTAGGCATGATTTTTACCGCGAGATGCAAGGCCTGGCCTCGCAATGTCACTCCATGTAAAAAAGAAATAAAGATTGAATGCGGCGGCCAGGCCTCGTGGCTCTTAAATCAGGCCTGATAGCTTGCCGCCTAAGACCTTATTTTTACCGCTGGGATTGGTCTAATCACGCTCATGTAAAGCCAGTGAGTCATATTTGGATGTAGTTCCCATTTTGAACCTATATCTTTTCTGCGCAACGACCAACGTCTGTGGGCCATTGTAACTCTTTCTGCAAGATGATCTTTCCAGTACAGTTTCTGATCCAAGATTACTCCCAAATATTTTACCTTTTTATACCCTCACTTTAGTGATACGAGGGTATATATCATTTGCTACGGAAAAAAGTGTAACACATCGAAGGAGTGACCTAAGACCCCAAGTATGTTCGGCGGATATTCGTTTTGGGTCATTTTAAGTCGAATGAGCAATGTCCATCCGTCTGTCTGTCTGTCTGCTGGCTGGTGCGCACGATAACTCTCGAAAGGAATAACCGATTGACGTGAAAGTATTGACTACAGTATTACTTTTTTCTATCTCCGGCTAAGTCCGAAGATGGGCCATATTGGTCTACTCCTTCTGGTACCTCCCACACAAAGGGTTAAAATTTAGTGAAATATTGATTCTTTAATAACTTCTATACCACTTATTCGAAATTCTACACATAATATTAGTATATTAGTCGATATTACCTCGAGAAAAATGGGTGAAGTTGGCATGCCCCTTTTGGTACCTCCCACACCAATAGACCATTTTGCATCAAAATTTAACTGCTAATAACTTTAATACAAGTGCATAAAAATGCTTGAAATTTTTTACAGTATAATGTTTTTGTAGCGCCTATAGTCCGGTAATTGGCATTATTGTACAGCCGTTTTTGGTACCTACCACACAAATGTACCTCCCATACTTGACATTTTGTACAGTGTAATGCTGTTATAGTGCCTATAGTCCTGTAAAAAGTGGGCGTTATCACCCCGCCCCTTTTTGTACCTCCCACACAAAATGACGAAGTCATACCAAAATTACATAGCTCGTATCGAATCGAGCCCGGGTAAAACGTGGGATCTTCGTTTTCCTTGTAAATGCAAATCCTTGGTTGCGGACGTTACATTCGTACGCATTTGGTTTTACTAATGTTCATCCCATTGGCGTTCTGAATGCAATATTTTCATATAAGCTTCAGCAACAACAATTACACTGTGCTCGAAATGGACACTTTAAAAATGTAACAGAAAGGAGACCCTATGGATATACCTATTTCCACCTTGCTGAATCCAATGGAGCTTGTCGTTTTTCTAGGTTAGCTCTTGTTTTCGCGATATTCGACCACAAAGTTTGCAAAAAAATCAGAGAGGTTAGTTATCTCGGACGTGATTTTGAAGTGGAAGACTTCCGAAAACGCACTTCAATCCAAAGAACGAAATAAAGGGAACCCTTCGAGAATTATTTCTCTCAACCACGCTTCTCAACCACGCTTCTCACTTCTTTACCCCCGAAAAAGTGCAATCAAATCTTACCATATGTCAAACGTCGTACAAATCGTCGACATTTTTAGTTTGTGTCTTTAAGAAAAATGTCCCTCGCGAAAAATTACTATGAGTCTCCTTTCAACATATTTATGAAAACTTTACAGGTTCCGCAATTTAGCAGCAAAAATAATTTACAAAAATTTAAGTCAAAAAATTTTATTTCAAATATTTTCTGCTATGAACAGAAAATATTTGAAAAAAAAAATACACAAAATATGTAATAACTCGAATTTTTCTAAATTCTCATAAAAAAGTTGAGAAAGGACTTATAGTATTTCTTCGCGAGAAATATTTTTCTCAGCGGTGCCTACTAAAAATGTCGACGATATGTATGATTTTTTAAATATGATAAGATTTCATTGAACTTTTTCAGGGGTAAAGGGGTGAGAAGCGTGGACGACTGTTTAGAGATAAAAAACTGTCCAAATGTTCCCTTATTTCGATCTTTGGACTGAAGCGTATATTCCGAAGTCTTCCACTTCAAAATAACCAAAGAGATAAGTCACCTCCCTGACTTCCCAACAAACTTTGTGGTCGAATATCGCGAAAACAAGAGCTAACATAGAAAAAAGGCTAATGCCACTGGATTTAGCATGGTCGAAATAGGTCTATCCATAGGGTCTCCTTTCAGTTACATTTTTGGACTAGCACAGTGTTATTGCAGAGTTCTTTGAAATTACATTTAACTTTTTACGTAAATACTTTTGATGAATGCGATATTGGCGGCGAAAGTTCTGTTGCGGACGTTACAAAAACTGGAAGTAGGTTTTCAGGTTAACGAGAATTTGCATGTTTTTTAGCTAAGTTTTCATAGTAATCAGAAAAATCGTAATACGTAAGAGGAATATTTAAGGCTTTTAAAGTAGCTGTCATTAGAATAAAACACTTCATGGTTCATCCGAAAACTAGAAATTTGTCTGCTGCGGACGTTACACAACCATTTCGATACTTTAAAACGATAATATTCTGCGGGATTTTTTATATAATGTTATAATTTATATTTTATAGAACCGGCAATGGTGAGATCATTAGAATGTGCCGCCAAATAATGATTTTCATGACACACCTGGCATTTTTTTTCACATTTTTGGTATACAGTTTTTCGGATTTGCCCATATGTAAGCACATTAAATTTTAATAATTTCAGCATTGATCGTTGTCTTTGTGTGATGGTACTAACATTATACCTTTTTATACCCTCCACCATAGGATGGGGGGTTATATTCATTTTGTCACTCCTTTTGTAACACCACTAAATATTGATCTGAGACCACATAAAGTATATATATTATTATTCGCCCTAAAATTCTAAGACGATTTAGCCATGTCCGTCTGCCCATCCGTCTGTCCGTCCGTCTGTCCTTCCGTCTGTCCTTCCGTCTGTCCTTCCGTCTGTCCGTTTGTTGTAATCACGCAACAATCTATAATACTTGAGCTAGGTGGCTGAAATTTGGTACATATACATACTTCTTATATCTGCAGGTATGTTGGGATTGAAAATGGGCAATATCGGTCCAACTTTGGATATATCTCCCATATATGGCATCTCCCCGATTTGACTTCTTAACGTCATAGAGACCTCAAATGTCAACTGGTCGGGCTGAAAGTTGGTAACTGCGGTTTTTTTTATACCCGGTATACTTCACGCGAGCAACGGTAGTCATAGGTCCATGTTTTGATAAAAAGGCCCCTCTAGATTTGACTTCTTAACGCTACAAAAAACTCAAATTTCAACGAATTGGGCTTAAAATGTTGTATAATGAGTTTATTAGTACCCGTAACCATTCATGTGGGATCCATGGCGGAGGGTATGTAAGATTCGGCATGGCCGCATTTAATGCTTTTACTTTTTTTGTTCCACTTTCTGTCTTTTGAAATCACGCTACAGTCCTTAGTAACAGAGCTAGGTTGATAAAATTTGATAGAAATATTTCTTACAGTTGCAGGTCGTTAAGGATTGCGAATGGGCCATATCGGTCAATGTTTTGGTATAGCTCCCCTATGGAGGTCGCTCCAAAATACGGGTTTTGGGCCATATATACCCCTTTTTCCTGCAATTTATCTGAAACTTTGCAGTTTGTATAATATTTTGACAATAATTCATCACCACAAAAATTTTACAAATTGTATCATATTTTGTTATAGTCACCCTATAGAGGTCTCTCTAAAATACGCTTATTTAAGCCATAAATACCATATTTTCTAAGCATTTTAACTGAATCTTTGCAGTTTGTATTTTATTTAGACAAGAATTCATCACAGTAAAATTTTTTTAATCAGTTTATATTTTGATATAGTCCACCTACAGATGTCGCGCCCAAAAACGCTTATTTAAGACATACACACCACATTTTCTAAGCAAGACTGAGACTTTGCAGTTTGTATTCTATTCTGGCAAGAATTCATCTCAATGGAATTTCTAGTACAAATCGGTTTATATTTTGTTGTAGACCCCGTGTAGAGGTAACTCTTAAATATGATAACCATAAATATCACATTTATCAGATGAAAAGTTTCACCCCTGAAATCTTGGTATTGTGATTATATAATTCTCTTCTATATATATAGGGTGATCCAAGTAGAGATACATTTTTAATAGCCTTTTTTTGACAGATCACGTGTGTCGTGTCATGCTATCATGTTATTTTTGTTAAGTATTGTTTGGCATTTCATCATGGAAAGACTTACGCCTGAACAACGTTTACGCGTGTCATTCGCCAGTTACCAGTCGAAATGCTCGAACGAGTCATCGCAAATTGGACTCAACGGATGGACCATCTGAGACGTAGCCGCGGCCAACATTTGATAGACATAATCTGCAAAAAAATAAATGCCAAAGAATGTTATTTCAAATGATAATAAACATCCCCCATTCAATTTGAATTTTCTGTGTTTTTTTCTTTAAAAAAGAAGGGAACCTCGAAATGGATCACCCTATATATGTTGGTATAATCTTTAATATCTGGTCTTCCTTTCCTATTTCGTAGTTTCCCCATGCATATGACTAACAATATTTTAAAAAATTCTTCTAGTTGTGTCTTATCTCTAGGTTCTTCTGTTAATGTCACCCATTCTTCTCTTGGGTGTTTCTACATTTATGCCTGTCCAATGTCAAGGTCCTTTTTAATTACACGCCATTCACATGCTCCATTAAAACGCACACACACAGCCTCACATATCTACTCTCCGCCATTGGCCAAAGGATGTATGGACACGCATACAACGACAGACATACTTGCTGCTGGTACAACCGCAAAGGGAGATGGATACCTTCATTATCAGATTGCAATTACGTGGGAGGATGAGCCGAGTCGAGCCGAGCCAAGGTCTATCAAAATGACACATTATTTTGCAGGTGAATTTATTAGAAGAAGGTTTTGTTCGGCTGAAGTGTTTTTGCAAATGACTTTGAATGGGATTTTTAGTTTCATACTTGACTTGGCAAGAAATTTGATTTTGATAACAAATGGGAATAGAACTTTTGCTTACGATAATTAATTACATTTTTTTGGGGTATTTATAAATAATTTAAGTTTAATGGGAAATAAAAAGCAATCCTATTACTTCTTAACAATAATTTCCAAACCTCCTTTGATATTATAAATATTTCAAGGGAAAACAGATCTGCATAAAATATTACGAGAAATCATTTAAAACTCAATTTTCCAAAGTCGGTATACTATGAAGCAAGTAAGAAGGGAAGTGAGTTCGACAAAAGGATTGCATTCAATCCTATAATCGGAAAAATATTTGTAGAGTAAAGAAAGAAAGCAAATAACGAAGTGATGTGGTTCCTTTTTCGTTTAGTAAGTTCTTTTAAAAATCAAGTGGAAATTGCTAAATTCCAGTCAAGTTACATGGAAAATGTGACAGCTGTGGCTTAGCCATAGGTATTCAAGAACATCAGCCAAATTATATGGAAATTATGACATCTGTGGCTTAACCAAAGGCATACAAGAGCGACATCTATATACTCGTATATGGGGACGATATCAAAAGGTAAATGGTAAATTTTCGTTGGGCTAAATTTCGGTATAACTAAAACATAAAGTACTAAATTTCAAACAAAACGACTGGAAATTCTGGTCTTTATGGCATACAGAAGGAAATCTGAGAAATACTTTAATATGATGATTACGAGTATATCAAAACATGGATCGATGGATGGACGGCTCCCTTCATTAGTGAATAATTCTAGCCTAAAAAATTCGCAAAGAGCATATGAAAAATGTGGTAAATATATATGGGTGCATTCGACATTACGGGCCAATTTCGACATAATTTTTGTCATTGAAGTTTTTTGCAGAATTTAATACATCAACTAATCCATTTTAGAATAGCTACTTTATTGTCGAAAGTACGCGTACCATCCACCATAGGATGGGGGGTATATTCATTTTGTCACTCCGTTTGTAACACCTCTAAATATTGATCTGAGACCCCATAAAGTATATATATTCTTAATCGTCTTAAAATTCTAAGATGATTTAGCCATGTCCGTCCGTCTGTCTGTTGTAATCACGCTACAATCTATAATACTTGAGCTAGGTTGCTGAAATTTGGTACAGATGCTTCTTAAAGCTTCAGGTAACTTGGGAGGAAATTGGGCAATATCGGTCCATATTTCGATACAGCCCCCATATATAGCATCTAACTTGTTGTGATTTCTACAGTTCTCATCTACTCTACATTTACCATATTTTTATACCCTCCACCATAGGATGGGGGGTATATTCATTTTTAAAACCTCCACCATAGGGGTATATTCATTTTGTCACTCCGTTTGTAACACCACTAAATATTGATCTGAGGCCCCATAAAGTATATATTATTAATCGTCGTAAAATTCTAAGACGATTTAGCAATGTTAGTCTGTCCGTCCGTCCGTCCGTCTGTTGTAATCACGCTACAATCTATAATACTTGAGCATTGGTACATATACTTCTTATACCTACAGGTATGTTGCACTGAAAAAAATTGTCATAAAATTTAAGAATGGCTCCAAAGACGTCAATAGTTTTTAAAATAAGTAAATTTTTTACTTAAAATATAGATAATTTCAATAATATTAAGTAATTTACTTAATTTTAATAAAATTTTCTTAATTTTAATTACAAAATGTACTTATTACGAAGACTAAGGACGTCTTTGTAGCATTTCTTTAACTTTATGACAATTTTTTTTTCAGTGTGGGATTGAAAACGGGCAATATCGGTCCAATTTTGGATATAGACCATAAATGTCAACTGATGGGGCTGAACGTTGGTAACTGGGTTTATTTATACCCGGTATCCTTCACACGAGCAACGGTAGTCATTGGTCCATGTTTTGATATAGCCCCAATACAAAGGTCCCTCTAGATTTGATTTCTTAACACCACAAAAACCTAAAATTTCCAAGAATTGGGCTGAAATTTGGTATAATGAGTTTATTAGAACCCGTAACCATTCACGAGCGATCCATGGTGGAGGGTATATAAGATTCGGCATGGCCGAACTTAACGCTTTTACTTGTTTTAATTTTTAACCGACTTATACGATTTTTTTGAATATATAACCCCAGGGTAATGACGGGAGAGCGTAATATCCGAGGCCTCTCGATCTGATGAGATATGTATTTGGATAGAGCACCACAAAACAAGAAGATAATATAAGGGCCATTTTATCGATATTTCGCTTAAAAAATAAGATTTTTATACCCTACACCACACTGTGGTACTGGGTATTATAAGTTTGTTTCATGGCAGATGTTTGTAACACCTGAAAATAACACAGCTAGACCCACCTTAAAGTATACCGATCGACTCAGAATCACTAGCTGAGTCGATTTAACCATGTCTGTCCGTCCATCCGTCTGTCCATGTAAAGTTGTTCGTCGACAACAGGTAGCAATTTCACTCCGATCGTTCTGAAATTTTGCCGTTTAGAGTATTTCGCAGCTGTAAAGATCCCTATTGAATTTGGTTGAAATCGGTTCAGATTTAGATATAGCTCCCATATATATGTTTCGTGCGATTTTGCTCTTTAGTCCTATAGAAGCTGTATTTTACATCCAATCGTTTTGATATTTAGAATGGTAGAGTTTCTTGATCTATGAACCAACATTGCCGAATTTGAAGAAAATCGGTTAAGATTTAGCTATAGCTCCCATATATATGTTTCGTGCGATTTTGCTCTTTAGTCCTGTAGAAGCTGTATTTTACATCCAATCATTTTGAAATTTAGAATGGTAGAGTTTCTTGATCCATGAAACAACACTATCGAATTTGAAGAAAATCGGTTAAGATTTAGCTATAGCCCCCATATATATGTTTCGTCCGATTTGGTCCTTTAGTTCTATAGAAGCTGTATTTTACATCCAATCGTTTTGAAATTTGGAATGGTAGAGTTTCTTGATCCATGGACTAACTTTGCCGAATTTGAAGAAAATCGGTTAAGATTTAGCTATAGCTCCCATATATATGTTTCATCCGATTTGGTTCTTTAGTCCTGTAGAAGCTGTATTTTACATCCAATCGTTTTTATAACCTACACCACACTGTGGTACAGGGTATTATTTAAGTATAAAATGTCTCAAAAGTAAATTTATGTAAACAATTTATACATGAATTACAAAATTTATATTTCAGCGTTATTCAATATTACGAGTGTGGTGTAGGGTATTATATAGTCGGCCCCGCCCGACTTTAGCCTTTCCTTACTGGTTTCAAATGTTATCGTCCGATTACTCGATAACTGGGCAACATATAGATAAAATTAATTTCTTCTTATTATTAAACTATTGGACTAATTTAAAAGCAATGTAAGCCCGGCTTAAAGATAATTTTATTGACGCGCTCTGGTTTTTTGTTTTAACTGAATATGGCGAATCGTTTTCAAGTTATTCCAATATATGTTGTGGAATTGCCTTCATTTTTGATATAACGGTATATCGCGAAAAGTCGAGCCGATAGAAAAAAACCAAGTGCAGATTCGGATTCAGCGTCCCAAATAACCTTGAAAACAATATTCAGTTATTAATCAACAAATACCTTGTTCCCTTGTGTAATTTACTCGTATCATTGACATAAACCTGTTTTTGCGTTTGGGTATATACATATATATAAATATAAAACAAATACATAAAAATCAGCAACTTTATTTTTTAAGCCACTCAATTTACACGCATCGATGGCTTATATCGGAAAGCTGATATATTAAAAACCCCAATTTTTCAGGAGAGCAAAAAAATTTGTGGAATTTTATTCTTTCGCGATAATTTTTATATGATATGAAGTATGTATACGAACGTATATAATATGTAGCATCGAATTCCTAATTCATATCATATTAAAATTGTGGCGAAAGAATAAAATTCCACAAATTTTTTTGCTCTCCTGAAAAATTGTTCAGCTTCGTGTACACGGGGGCGTATGTATATCACACCATATTATTATCAATCATACGCACTCCCATGCCTGAGATAAGTTGGAAAGAAATTGAAATGAGTTTACCGAAATTCGTAGGAAACTATTCAAATAATGAACCAGGGATTGTTGCATAACATCTGATACTGTTGAAATTCGTACAAAACTATTTTTTCTTGGGAGAAGTATGAACAATTTTCTCTGAACTGAAAAGCTTTTGCAATTGACTTAAATTCAACCAATATACGAGAATGGCAGAATTTTATATTTCGATGGAGCTACATTTATTATTGTGACAATCGCTTTGATATCGATAGTTTATTATTACAATATGGCGCCCTAAACAGGAAAAAAAATGTAATGGTAATTTTTTTTTAATTTTCTTTCAAATTCCCGTTTTCTTGGAAGACATCTTTAGTATTTGGACCATTTTATTTATATTTGAAATATATGCTTGATATACTGTAAATTAAAGAAAATATAAGAACTACAAATGTTAGTAATGACACTTTCACGTGGAAAAAGAAGTGTAGTAACTGTCGTTAAAATCATTAGAAAAAATTTGATGTTTTGTTTTAGAAAAATCGTTTTTTGCTGGCACGAAACGATAATAAATAGAAAAAAAAACCAGTAAGGAAAGGCAGAAAGTCGGACGGGGCCGACTATATAATACCCTACACCTCCCTAACAATGCGATAAGGGTCATTGCCATAATAATTTGGAATAATTGGTAAATGGGTAGGAACATATTATATAATTCTGAAACGATAATCGCTAAATTAAGCAATATTCGTTCCTAAATTGAGAAAAACATCTTTCTGGAAAATTTTAATGATCGGAAGTAAAACACAATTTCTACAGCGCTTACAGGTCAAATCGGGGGTAACATATATATGGGTGTTATATCTAAATCTAAACCGAGTTTCTCCGAATTTGGCAGTATTCCTTCATGTAGAAAGAAACCTCTTTTCGCCGACTTTCGCACTGATCGGATATAAAATAACATTTTTACAGCGCTCACATGTCAAATCGGGGGTAACGTATATATGGGTGCTATATCTAAATCTGAACCGATTTCTTCCAAATTTAATAGTGTTCTTTCATATAATAGGAAACCTCTTTCTGACGAATTTCATACTGATCCGATATAAAATACAGTTTTTAACAGCGCTTACATGTTAAATCGGGGCTAACATATATATGGGGGCTATATCTAAATCTGAACCGATTTTAACCAATTTCAATAGGACAAAAAATTTCTTGGGGCAAAAAAAAGATATGTGGAAAGTTTCGTCGAGATCGGACCATAATTGCGACCTGTACTTTGATTACAAGAATACATGCACAGACAGACGGATATAGCTAAATCAACTCAGAAAGTGATTCTAAGTCGATCGGTATAATAAACGATGGGTCTATTTCTTCTCCTTTGGGGTGTTATAAACAAATGCACAAAGTTATACCACAGTGTGGTGTAGGGTGTGTAATTAGCAAAAAAATGTTTGTTCCAATTTTTGGAAGCTAGCATTCTGACGATTAAACACAATGCCTATTTAAAGAAAATCTATGCATAAATATAGAAATGAGAGAATTTCAACATAATCCGGTTTTTATGCACCCACTATTGTGGACAAGGGTATATATCTGTTGCTGCAGGTCAAAAGTGTAACATATCGATGGAGCGAACTAAGAGACCCCTAGAATATTTGGCGGAAATCCAATTTGGGCCATTTGAAGTCATTTTAGCTATGTCCGTAAGCCTGTCAGTCTGTCCGTCTGGTTGGTGCGCCCTATAACTTTCGACAGGATTAACCGATTGACTTCAAATTTAGTACGTCTCAATATTTTGTTCTATCTCAGGCTAACGTCAAATATGGACTATGTTCGTCCCATCGTTCGAGTACCTCCCCCACAAAGGGTCACAATTTTGTGAAGTATTGATTGTCTCATAACTTCTATACTACTATTCAGAATCGTTGACCATTATACACATAGTATTAGTTTCTTGGTCGCTACACTGATAGAAAAAGCTTCGTCATTCGTCAAAAGTCAGCTAACGTACGGATAATCCTATCTATGAATTTGTTCGTCGCCATGACGAATCTCTGTTCGATGGAGCGAACTAAGAGACCCCTAGAATATTTGGCGGAAATCCAATTTGGGCCATTTGAAGTCATTTTAGCTATGTCCGTAAGCCTGTCAGTCTGTCCGTCTGGTTGGTGCGCCCTATAACTTTCGACAGGATTAACCGATTGACTTCAAATTTAGTACGTCTCAATATTTTGTTCTATCTCAGGCTAACGTCAAATATGGACTATGTTCGTCCCATCGTTCGAGTACCTCCCCCACAAAGGGTCACAATTTTGTGAAGTATTGATTGTCTCATAACTTCTATACTACTATTCAGAATCGTTGACCATTATACACATAGTATTAGTTTCTTGGTCGCTACACTGATAGAAAAAGCTTCGTCATTCGTCAAAAGTCAGCTAACGTACGGATAATCCTATCTATGAATTTGTTCGTCGCCATGACGAATCTCTGTTTAAGTATACTAGAACAAGAACTATTTAGTGGAATAAAAACAAAACCCCACTGGGTGATTACATATCAACCCTACGATGAATCATGCTCAAAAATAAAAAAATTATATATGCCATCCTCTCTAAGGTGAGGGGATAAATATGGGGATTTACAATACAAATATCAATAAATGTATATATAACATATACCAAAAGTGTAACGCATCAAAGAGTGGCCTAAGACCCTAAGTATATGCGGAGGAAATCCGTTTTAGAACACATTAAGTCATTTGAATTATGTCCGTCCATCCGTTAGCCTGACTGGAGCGAACGATAACCCTCGAAACTATAGTTTCCAGAGATTCGTCAGGGCGACGAACAAATTCATCAATAGGATTATCCGTACGTTAGCTGACTTTTGACGAATGACGAAGCTTTTTCTATCAGTGTATCATCTTGAGAAAAAAGGGCGAAGATGCCACGCCCCTTTTGGTACCTCCCATACAAATGGACCATTTTGCACAAAAAGTTAACGGCTTATAACTTAGATCTCAGTCCATACAAATACTTGAAATTTTGTGGAGTATAATTCCTTTACAGTACCTACAGTCCCGTGCAAAAAGGGCTTTATTGCCACGCCTCTTTTGGCACCGCACTTACAAATGGACCATTTTGCACAAACAGTTAACGGCTTTTAACTTGGTTTCCTGCGCATACAAATACCTTCAATTTTGTACAGTATAATGTTTTTATAGTACCCATAGTATATTACAAAATGGGCGTTATTGACACGCCTCTTTTGGTACCCCCAAACAAAATTGCCAAAATAAAAAAAATTGAAAAATAATTTTTTTTAATTTCTATACTTTTACCATATGGGTCATAATTTATACATTTATCCATAGATATTCTGCAAATAGGTATTGTTTTCTTGCTTTCAAGAAATGGAACAAAAAATGTTTTTTTGCGAATTTTTTCTATTTTTAAGGATTTTTTCGTGCCAGCATAAAACGATTTTTTGGAATAAAAAACAGATGTTATCAGCATTTCTAGCCCTTACAATTTTTTAATATAAATGGTTTTACAAAATTGTCCATAATTTCTGTTTGAGGGCTTTTGAAGATTATCTGTAAACGCAGATTGCCTTTATGTTCCCACTCAACATATTTGATGCATTCAAAACATATTTGGGTGCAAGGAAACAATTTTAGAAACTCGAATCCGAGCGAAAATTTCCGATTCAAGCCACATTCGGAATACAGAACAGAGGCGTATACTTCAAATACTAAAGGTAAATTCCATGAAAATTGGAATTTGAGAAAAAAAAAGTTGAAAAATACTATACCATAAAAAACCTTCGTTTTGGCTTCAATTGCTTCAATCCATTATAAAAAATTTGGTCTCGGACACAAAAAAGAAATTTTTTAGTTGCATAGTGTAATAACTTTGGGTTACAACTCAATCTACAGTGTGTATTCCTTCTTCTATTCAAAAAGGATCTGCCTAAAACATAAGATTTCGAATAAACATAGGCCGAGCAGCATTTAGTTCGCTTCACAACATATGGAGGTCTAAATATATCTCAGGAAACACAAAGATTAAAATATTCGATGACAGCACAAAATC
The DNA here is from genome assembly GCA_963930755.1 of Eudasyphora cyanicolor. Lineage (NCBI taxonomy): Eukaryota > Metazoa > Arthropoda > Insecta > Diptera > Muscidae > Eudasyphora > Eudasyphora cyanicolor. The sequence continues at coordinate 260,162,173 of OZ005736.1, forward strand.
GGCGGTCCTTTATGGATGCGAGACATGAAACGCAGCCAACAAAGAACTACAGGCTTCGCGGACATTCGTAAACCGCAGCCTAAAAAAATTATGTGCATATTCTGGTCGAATACCATCATCAATGCATCTTTATGGTCGGCCCTCAACCGGGAACCAATAGCCTCAGAATTTAGACGCCGCAAGAGGAGTGGATTGGTCATACCCTAGGAAATCACTAATTTAAAATTACGCGTACAGCTCTCTACTGGCTAATCAGTCTATCGTAATTTTTCCCTCAAACCCTTGAGAGATTAATCGATAGTTACCTTAGGACTAAAATTGATCACAGGCTACTGTTTAATCAACAGCATGCCTACAGCATGGCCAAGTCCACCGAAACCGCCCTGCATGATATAGTCAGCTTTATTGAAGAATCTCTCTCTCCGTTAAGGAAGAAGGAATTGTAGCTTTCTTAGATATAGAGGGGACCTTCAATAACTTAATTCCAGCCGTTACAATTCCGACTGTATCAATCCTGGGGGTTGATAAGAATACTCGCATACGAATGTTCATTCATAGCTAGTAGTTCTTTTCTGTCGAAGATATAAGTTATCAACTATTGTAGGGAAAACATCGCAACGACAGTGTCGCTGCCGGGCTTTGCTCATGCAAGATCCCGATTTTTCGGCACCAACATATTGCCTGACTTGACTCATCTCAGAATACCGATTTTCTGCAACTCGTGAGGTAAAAATATCATAAATAAGGAGCAGAACAGGCCTTACCACTGGCTTAAGTATATGTCCATGGACATGAGACCCAACTTTTGTACCTATCTCTTTGGGGGTGTTGAAATTCCCTTTACTGAAAGCGAAAAAATTCTTAGGTATTTTACAATACAGGAATTAAACTTCAAACCCAATATTATGGAGATAGCAAAAAAGTTGTGGTATCACTGTGTACCTAAAAAAGGGTTATTGGGAAAACGCAGGGGTTTGAACCCGCGTATAGTTTGTTGATTGTATACGGCAATAGATAGCCACGATAACGCTGTACGACATTGTCGTCTGGTTCAATGAAAGGCTGATGTGTGTATCACTGGTGCACTGAGGACGACATCAGCTGAGGTACTAAATGTTATACTACATTAAATGGCAATAGACATTCAGGGAATCGTCACCCTGGTCAGGAAATGGCTACGGACATAGTGTCTTTCGAGACCCAATGCGTGACCTTCCAAGCATTGTTGATTACACTATGACCGAACTACTTTTTGACAATAATTATCTCACTCGTATACCTGATAGATCAGAATGGAATGGCCGCATTCCAGGACATACTGTGTTAACGGCTGGCAATAATGCCAAAAGAATCACATCACCTGATGAACCCCAACCTTCGAAAAAGTTTAGAGACCATTAGATCGCCATAAACAGGGCACTCACCTAACCCGTCCGTGAAGTGGCGAGGGAGAGTTTAGTGATGGCCGTCAAAGGTAGAAGTGCTGTGGATATCACCATCTATAAGGACAAGTAGAGACAGGTTAAATCAGTGACTTTGACCCAATGCCTTGCTGTCCTTAGAGAGATGCCCGGCACACCTCCCATCTGCAACAAGATAGATAGATAGATAGATAGATAGATAGATAGATTTTATTTTAATAATTCATTTACAAAATCATAATTATACCCTCACTTTAGTGTGAGGAGGGTATATATCATTTGCTACGGAAAAAAGTGTAACACATCGAAGGAGTGACCTAAGACCCCAAGTATGTTCGGCGGAAATGCGTTTTGGGTCATTTTAAGTCGAATGAGCAATGTCCGTCCGTCTGTCTGTCTGTCTGTCTGTCTGTCTGTCTGCTGGCTGGTGCGCACGATAACTCTCGAAAGAAGTAACCGATTGACTTAAAATTTCGTATGTGGTAATATTTTTTTCTATCTCCGGCTAAGTTCGAAGATGGGCCATATTGGTCCACTCCTTCTGCTACCTCCCCCACAAAGGGTTAAAATGTTGTGAAATATTGATTCTTTAATAACTGCTATTATATGTATTCGAATCTTCTGAAATTCCACACATAGTATTAGTTTGTTAGTCGCTATCAACTCGAGGAAAATGGGCGAAATTGCCACGCCCCTTTTGGTACCTCCCACACAAATGCACCATTTTGCACTAATAGTAAAAAGCTTATAACATTAATACAAGAGTTTAGAAATACTTGAAATTTTGTACAGTGTAATGTTTTTATAGTGCCTACAGTCCATTGAAAAAGGGGCGTTATTGTCAAGCCCCTTTTGGTACCTCTCCCACAAAGGTACCATTTTGCACCAAAAGTTAACAGTTTATAACATTAATATCAGTGTATACAATTACTTGAAATTTTGTACAGTGTAATGCTTTTATAATGCCTATAGTCCATTGAAAAATGAGCGTTATCACCACGCCCCTTTTTGTACCTCCCACAAAAAATGGCCAAATTATACCACAATTTAATATCTCAACGTTAATATACCAGTCCATATAAACGGTTACAATTCGACACAGTGCAATGTATTTAAAGTATCTACTGTTCAGCGAAATATAGGTGTATTTCTTAAACCCCTTCTGGTACCTCCCACAAAAATTGACAGAATAATTTGTGTAATATTCAATATTACATTACTCACAAAGTGAGGGTATACCTTAGTCGGTTTACCCGACTGAAACTTTCTTACTTGTTTTTTAAAATAATTAAGAAAAAATCTAGTTTGACATAACATATTTTGTTGTGTGTCAGATTGGCTTTATATTATTAAATTGACTAGGTTGAATTTACATCAAGTTCATTTAATTGCATTACGTATTCAAGGATTAAATTCATTTTGTATCAAATTTCTGTATTTCAAACAATTTATTAAATATTTATATAGTTGCAAAAAGTCTTTACCGTTTAAAATTTCATAACATTCGTTTATTGTGAGTACTCTTTTTCCGAAACGAATGTTTCTTTCGTGGGCGAAAATTGGACAGACGGCTAGAAAATGATACGTGTTTTCGGATTCATCTAAGTTACATATTGTGCAAATGCCTAAAAGCTCTGGCATTAATATTAAGTAGTCCACCTCTGGCACGAAAGATTAAACTTATCATTTTATATGAGTTTGTATCCACAAAATATGATGGTATGTCATATAGGAGATTTGGATATATATCATGGAATTGGGATGCAACCGCCCTCTCAGCGTATAACGTCCGTTCACGAGAGATTAACTTCTCTAATATGGATTCGTGCAATGCTCTTAGCTCCCGGCCCCATAGCCTGATGTCTACAACAATCCCCAGTTCAGAGCATAAGTCCCTCCGTTTTCCTGCCCACAAGATACTAGTACCAATCACTCTCTCGGCCACTTTGCGGGGGAGTCTATCCGGCGGCATCGAGAGTACCTTTTCCATATAATTAAAGTGTAGTCTGAGTGTTTCAGAATACATGCTGGGAAGACCCGTCTCAAGGTGTAGCATATAATTTGGGGTATTACTAGGTAGGTATAGAATCTTTTTAATAAAGTATCTAAGAAGTTTCTCCACCTGGTCATAACTCTCAAAACCCCAGACCTAAGCACCGTAAAATAAAATTGACTTAGCAGCCGTCTCGAAAATTATCATCTTCTTCGAAAGTTTAATTCTATCATTATGTATATAGCGTGTCCATGTAGCATTTTTAGCCATTTTGGATGCTTCTAATTTACTGTCAAGATGCTTCTTGAATGACATATTATAAGTGAGGTTAATCCCAAGATATTTATATTCATTTACTATCTCTATGGCCTGAGACCCGTAGGACCAGTGTAAATTCCTGTCGATTCGGGAACCCCTCCTGAAAATCAGAATTTTAGATTTAGCTAAATTTACTTTGAGACCCCATTGGAAGCTGTACTCCCGAAGGACATCTATCATGTTCTGCAGCCGCGTGGGAGAGTTCGCCAGTAGAACTATGTCATCTGCATACATAAGCAGTTTGATTTCCATGTCCTCGATGAACAAACCGGTCGGCAGCACATCGTGCAGGTCGTTCAAGAATAATGAAAATAGAACGGGGCTCAACAGGCAACCTTGTCGAACACCCTGAGACACCCCGAAATTATCAGACAATAGACTGCCGTCCCATACCTGACTGATGTTGTCCCGGTAAATTAGCTGAAGAGTCCTTATCATTTTTGTCGAAAGGCCCATGGCAGATAACTTATAGAAAAGAGAGTTGCGAGGAATCATGTCGAAAGCGGACGAGAAATCGACAGAAAATACATATGTTTTCTGTTTAATACTGAAGTTCATGTTTATTATATTAGTTAAAACAAAAATGTTATCTACTGTGGAATAACCTCTCCGAAACCCGGCCTGATATTCATTCATAATGCCATTATAGCTTATCCAACTATTAATTCTGCTTAGTAGAATACCTGTAAATAGTTTATATAGAGTATCCATAAGCGAAAGACCTCTATAGTTCGAAACATCATTAACGTCTCCTTTCTTGTGCAGTGGGATAATAATGGATTTACGGAAAGACAAAGGAATAGATTCACGTAGAAAGATGGAGTTGAAGAGTTGGAGAACCTCTTGCAAAAATATAGTCGGAGCATATTTATAGAACTCAAAAGGGATTCTATCAAAACCTGGAGCCTTGTTAAGTTTCGCGTCCTTCAGAATTATCAATAGTTCCCTCATTTCGAAAGGTGAATCCAAAAAGGGGTCAATACAGTTGGGTGTAGCCCAAAGTATTTCACCTGATGATACCTCCTCTGCCAAAAGTGTACAAAAATGTTCCTGAAAAGAGCCTGCATTTAAATTGCTGCCAATTCTAAGAGGTTTGTTCCTCAAAAAATTTGCTAGTTTCCACCAGCCTGACGAATTTTTTACATTATTCAATTTATCAATGTCTGAATTAATTAATAATAGTTTCTTTTGCTCACATAGGTTTCTGTAGGATATTCTACTCTCTACATATTGTTTCCGGAAAACTGGAAGATTGTATCTACGATAAAAATCAAGTTTCGTAAGCATTCGTTGCCTAGCTGTTTCACACTGAGCGTCGAACCACCTGTTCTTTCGTACAAAAAATCTTCTATTGCAGCATTCCGCGGCTGATTTGTATATTTTTCCTAGCAATAACTTAACCTTCTCATCTATATCAGTACCAGAAGACAAATATTCAACATCAGCCAGTTCGCTAAGCGATTTACAATATCTAGTTTCCTTATTAGTGTTCCATCTAAGTTTCTGTGGTAACGAGCAGGGTTTGTCAAATATGCTCACAGTGATTGATAATTTCAAGACAATTGGCATATGATCTGAGTAGGGTTTGCTAGGGACACTAAAGTCATCCAAAAGTTCTAAAAAATCAGCGGAACAAATGCAATAGTCGATCACCGAACTTCCCATCACGCCACAGAAGGTGTACTCCCCACGACTATCACCACTAGTTCTACCATTTAAGACCACCCCACCTAAGTCACCAATTAAACCAAGAAGTTTTCTACCCTTAGTGTTCACTGTCCCATCCTTTGACTTGCGATCTGCAGTAATATTTGGGTGCAGGGTAGGCAAAATATCCGCCTTTTGTCTATCTCCAATTCGTGCATTCAAATCTCCAATAATACAAAAAGAGGTTGGCTTCAAATCTGATAAAAAGTCTTCTAAGTTCGAAAAGTTATCCTCCCAGTGGTTGCAATTCAAATAAAGCGGTATAAAAAAGAGAGATATGTCACCAAATTTAGCTGATAAATATATGTTGGACGAATTGTTATGAAATTTTAGCGAATATTGGTGCTGTATTGATTTTTTAAATCCATACAGACAACCACCACTTGCTCGACCGGCATTGTGTACCTTAATAGCATCAACCCAATACAATACATAATCATTAAAATATGGGGCAATATTACATCGTTTATCTACGGTAATATGGGTTTCGAATAAAAAGAATATTTCAAATTTGTTTATATATGAGAAAAAATTTACAAAATTAGTTTTACTATTTAAGTTAGCTACGTTATACGATACCATCTGACACACTTCTGATTGCTAGTTTACATGATTTGTGTTGTTGTTGTTAAATGACGGTGATTTAGTGCTGTTGTCGTAATTAGTTTTAAGGCGATTAAATTCCTTGTTTTTAACCAGAACAGAACAATCGAACTTCAATTTCTCAGTCATGTTGCGTAGATAATCGGCATCAGTTTCCTTCATGGCAACAATATTTCCATTTTCCCATACAAAAAGCCTATCCTCTATATATATACGGTCGCGGCCATGGCGAATTTTTAGAGCTGGAGTCCCTGATTTTAGACTTTTTTCTAGTTGTCGTAGGTGGAATAGTTTCTCACGTTCATCCACAGAGTATCCCTCTGTACATATATATTTGAACCCTTTAATTTATGCCTATTGGATAAAACAGCAGTTGCTTCCATATTTGAGTTTAACATAAACACAAAACCTTTGTTGAAGGGAAGTTTCCGGGTGAATGTAACGTTTACTTTCGTATTTAGTACACTTGAGCAAAGGCTTGAAAATTCACTATTTGCTTCTTTTATTGTGCTGCTTTTCATCCCAGAGACCACAACATTAGATCGTTTTGACAGCTTCTCTATGTTTTCCACTTTCTGTTTCATTTCATTTAGTTCATACTTGAGACTATTGTTTTCTTCGCGAAGTTGCTGAATCTCTGAGTGCAAAATGTTTAAATCTGCCTTTTTAGCGACATCATTGAGTTTTGCATCTAGTACGTTGTTTAGTTTTGTGTCAAAAACAGTCCAAGAAAAAATATCGGCGACAACAACGGGTGAAGGCTGAGTGCATGTTTGTAACGGCGACGACTGGCCGTTTGCTGCATCGAGGGCGCTGCCAGCAGAGCCTACATTACTTAAAGACATTGTTGTTGTATTATGGACAGCCACACTTGGAACAGAAGTAGTGAAACAACGTATGTGTCTTTTTGCGGCAGATGATTCTGTGAACTCAGGCGACGTTTGATTTACTGGACGCTTAGAATACGAAGACATAGGTTATTGCTGTGGGCAGCGGTGTTTGCTTTTTTTTTTTTTTCTTTTTTGTTTATATCGTTTTACACGGTGTTTTTCAATTCGCTGTGCAATTATATGCCTTATTAGCGATAGTAACACAAAGAAATCCACGAAACTGGTAGCGTAATTATTATTTATACACAAAAATAGAAAAAGTTAGAAGAGGCGCAAAATAAATAAACTTTGACGTTTAGTGACAGGGTTGCCAACCATCTGCAACAATGCATGGTGACATCTAGGGAAAGTAAAGCTCATGGTGATGGCAGGTCAATAGACTTTTATAAGGCAGCTCTAAGTCGAGGGGGTCGAGGTCTGGCCGGGCGTCATGTTGGATGTTGTCGAGAAATCCGACATCCCTAGTCGCCTCTGAGCCCTCAACTAGGATAAACAGAACCACACCAATCGGCTGACATTCTAGACTTGCTAAGAGTTTGCAATCTTGGTCTGCTCACCCATACGATAAAAGCAAAAAGCAGAACATAGGCTCATAAACACTTGTCAGACTAACAGTGTTCTTCGGAATACTCCAAATGTAGACCTGCATTAATAGGTTGATTAGGATGGTCGTTGAGTCTGGGCAAATTGGAGCTTTAAGAACAACAACGTGGGATGTTCTAAATAGAATTATACATTTGGTCAGCAAATGACTGCGGAGATCGTCCAACCCTGTGTCTGAAACTGCAGACATCACTGACTACACTCTGTCCGAGCCACATTTTGACAATAAATATTACACACTTATACTAGACAGGATGCATGGAAATACCGCATTCTGGATGGTATGAGATGTTTGGACGTCTTTACGCAAGGCTTCATAGTCTTTCGGGGTCTACTCGAAAGACTATGAACTATCTACAACTCCTAGACTGCCTGATCACTGTAGTAGTCTAAAATATTGGCTATTAGAGAGGTAACAGAATGGCTGAGATATAAAGTTCCGGAAAAGGTTGAAGTAAATATCCTACGTAATAGAAGGAAAGGGTGTGTGGAATCAGAAATTGCTTCTGGCTATCTCTGAAGGTACCCCAAGAACCTGCATTTTGGCTTCTTTTGAAAATGTTTTGTTGGAGACTTACCAAGATTGGAAAGGCGTATAATCAAAGTGACAGATCAACATTATCCTTAATGCTGAATGAATCCATCACTTACACTTACATGTAACAGTGCGATATGGAAAAGAGGTCTTAAGATATACAAGCAGTATTTAGCCACCTCTACAGAGGTGATTTCTCAATCTTGATTATTACTCCGTCGCCTGAAAGTACGGAGCCCTCCACGTCAATAATTTCTGGACTCTGGCTCTAACATAAATGCGGCACTACCTATTTCAGACGACAAATGTATGTTTTCGGTCACTGAAGGGCTGAACGAAGTTTCCGGACTCTTTGATACATCTGTTGGGGACATGATGATACGAACAAGTAGTTCGATAATAGCCTTAATGGGGTGGAGGTTAATCTGTCGGCTACCAATGATGATAAGAATTATACAGGTTAACCTCCAGCAGCTCTATGGCTGCGCCAGTCCTCAGGTGAGGTGTATGTCGTTCTGATGCAGGAACCCAACGTAACCCAAAGGAAAGGTGTGTGGTATCAAAAGCTGCTCCTGCCTACCTCTGAAGGTACTCCAATAACCTGCATTTTGGCTTCTTTTGAAAATGCTTTGTTAAAAAAATTAGCCGTTTCAAGTGCCATCCTATTTTCCCCGAAAAATAAAAAGTCATCTTATTTCTTTAACAAACTCATATAAATCTCATTTGATAAATATATCTGTATTTTTAATCCCAATCCTTAATTATACGAAGAGTAGTAAATTTGATACATCATCTTAAATTTCTTCACCAAATATTGTTTCTATCTTCTTAAATATGCATATCTATAAGTCTCTGGAGGAATAACACCATCCTCCAGAGCTGTGCAAAATTCTTGTCAATTTTCTTAATGGCAAATCAAAAACTTTGACCTGTACCAACAACAAAATTTTTGTTGTCACTTTTAATTATGTTAATACATATTAAAAATGAAGCAGGACGAAAGGAAGGAAGAAAGAAGGCTATAGTAAATTACAAGAACTTGTTAACAAATCATGTCGCTCATCATTACCCCTTTGTATTCTTTTCGTTGCAGGATTATTCATGTTGTTTGGCTAAAGTGGACTACAAAAGTGTTGTTGTCCTATGACTCCTGCTCTCCAGCTACAGCTTCATCTTTATCTTCACCTTCATCATCGTTGTCGGTGTCATAAAAAACAAAAGTGAAATGTATTTTTGAAATACTTTGAGTTTGAGCATTTAATTAACACTTTTTCTCTTGGAGACAACAACATAATAAGACGAAAACGCAAACAACCAAACAACCGCAACAAAAACAAACCCCCTCCCCCCAAAATAACTCAAATTTAAACCCGAAGGATGAAGGACACGTTTGCAAAAAGTGGTCAACTGTCAAAAACAACCACAACTACAACTACCATAGAGAGAAGTGGACGAGGTGGAGCATCAGCAGCAGCAGTGACAATGTCAGCAGCTTTAATATTCACCACAAGTTTGGGTTCTCTATGCGACCATCCGTCCCTTTTTGTGGCTTGATAATCTAATTTTTTCGTCATTCTGTCCTTTTTTCGATGGACAGAAATGTGTTGTTTTTTGCAAGGCAACAACAACAACAACAACGTGTATAGAAATCAGTAACATTATTGCCACCTTAAAACAACCATCTCTCTAGGATCTCCAACATCTCCCGCAGACACAAAGAGCCAACCAGCAACATGGGCAGTTTACCCAACTTACATGAGTTAGAACAACTCGAGCGCAAACGTGAGAAGAGACGAGAGCGCGAAATGCGTGAACAATTGGCCCGAGAGGCCAGTCGTGAGAGAGAGCGTATGCAGCACCGAAAGGTAAGTTATGACTAAGAGAACATTCATTTCATTCAATATGACTTATACACAACATAGGCACATCAGGTTAGGAGTATTTATGAATGAATATATAGAGAGCATCATATTGTGGGAAATATATTAGGTTGTACCGAAAAGAATTTGTTATTTAAACAAGGATTTAGTTAAACATTTTAAGAGCTCGGTTTTAAACTATTTTGCATTGCTGATTAATTGGATATTATGTGGATGTGAATTCCAAAGACGCACAGCATTTATAAAGAACTGTCATTCAGAAACCAAATTACTATGTATCCCGGGTACAAGTTTCATTCCCCTATTGGCCCTTATAAATTTAAGTTTACCGTGCAGATAAGGAGGATTTTGGGTATAAAATAATTTTTGTAGAAAAGTAAGAAATCTAGTGGACCAATTTAAAATTTTAATCGGCTATAAAAAAATCTACTGATAATTTTTTCAAATTTTATTGGAAAGATTGAATGTCATTTAATAATGGAACACAATATCATTCGTTCAATTGAGAATTTTAGGGATGAACTCAGGTTCGAGTGGGCCATTTAAAATTTTAATCGGCTATAAAAAAATGTACTGATAATTTATTCAAATTTCTGGTTTTATTGTAAAGGTTGAACTTTATCATTTAATAATGGAACACAATATCTTGGCAACTTCGATTTCATGTTTCAACACTTCAATTATCTGTGGATGCTTTGCGTAGGTTAGGTTAGGTTAAAGGACGCGCAGCACACTACCAATAGCTGGCGTGCACTGCTCCACTCGGAGACCAGAAGGTCCATTGTGTTAGTCCTGGAGAAATAGAATAAAAGAGTGTATATAATGGGTGGGAGGAGGCGGTTAATTAGAAATGAAGACAGAAAAGCGAGGTAAGGGATTGAAAGGGATGGAAACAAAATGGGTGTTTCCATGCCATTTAAGCAGATGGATGAGTAGTTGTCATCCCTAGCCATTCCAGGCTCCTAATGAAGTAATGGATTCTGTCGATGTTGTGCGATGACAGAGCTTTGAGATATGCGATAATAAAGTCACATAAATATCGGTTTCTTCTTCTAGATAGTGAAGGACATTGACAGAGGAGGTGCTCAATTGTCTCCAGCTCCTCCTCATCTGCACAGAGCCGACACTAATCCTCGGAATTACGTTGTCACTTTGATGTTAGTTCTCTAACATTACAGCGACCTACATATGAGTACTCCCACCAACAGGCGAATAAACCTCTTTGTGAGGTACAACAAATCGTTGGTTCGGGTTTGTGATATGACTGGCCAGAGAGTCCTAGTGATCTTACAGTCCGATCTGGTTGACCATTTCCGGTTAGCTAGATCTCTGTAGAAGCGCTCCATCTTGCCGAAGAATACACAGTGGAGGATATAGCGATGATTCTGCTACTGTGGCATCCATTGCCGACCCTCCCCGAACGAGTTCATCAGCCTTCTCATTCCCTTTAATGTCACAGTGTCCGGGAACCCAGCAGAGTTTTACATCAACTGGCGTATTTTGCATTTCCGGTATACAATCATTCACCATTTTTGACTTAATAACGTTTGACTTCAGTGCCTTCAGAGCGGCCTGATTGTCAACATAGACAGTTATGTACTCGTGCTATCTAAAGTTCCCTTGGTTAATTAAACGCAAGGTTTCCAGGAATGCAAAAACCTCAGCCTGAAAAACACTGTGCCACTTATGCCAAGAGATTCACTAAAGATGCCTGACCCCTTGCCTACATCCATTTTTGATCCATCTGTATAAATCGCGTGACCATTTAGAAGGAGATCACTGCCCAACCATTCTGTCCTAGAGGGTATCGTCATGTCCAACCTGGTGGAAAAGTTTAAAAATGCCGACAAATAGTCCGTTTCTGCTATTTCCCTCAGATTGGTCTTGGACGAAGCCTCATTCAGGATTTTCGAGTGACCCCAGTCCTCAGACTGGTTGAAGTTTCAGTAAAGTATTTATTGCTGCCTGTGGTGTACTCCTTCTCGCGGTTATGAACAAGAATGCGATCCTTTGAACTTTCTCTAAAGATTTTAGCTGATATCTACATTCCGTCGCATTCCACAACACTACGGAAACATAGGTGAGGATAGGATGCACAATCGCTGTGTACATCCCATGGATAGTACTTGGGCGGAGCCCCCAGCTTTTACTTATGGAGTTTCTACAGGAGTAGATTGCGTTCAATTCCTTTTTGACACTTTCCTCTGTGTTTCTTTTCCAGTTTAGCTTCTGGTCATGTAAGACGCCAAGGTATTTTTGCCTCCGTGGACAATTTCTATTCCACTCCGTCAAGAATGGGTTTATGGAAAGGTTCGATCTTATTCTTCCTAGTGAATAGTACTAATTCTGTCTTAGTCGGATTTATTCCTAGCCCGTTTTCTGTTGCCCTGGATAGTTTCCTACGAGCACCTTGAGTAAGATCAGTAGTTTGCCTCCAACCATGATAACAACATCATCGGTATATGCGACAACTTTCACTCTTTCCTTCTCGAAGGATCTGAATATCCCGTTATGACCAGAAGCTTTGCGTAACATTTATCCTTAAAGGCTCCCCACAGAAAATAATCCAAAGGGCTCAAATCACATGTCTAAGTAATCGGTAGTTCAAATTTAATATTGTAAATGGCCCACCCTATAGTTAACATCCATAAATTAATCCAGGCATAAATACGATTTAGCTATTAGTAACCTGATTTTTAGAGGGGTGTAAGAGGAGTGGCCCATAGCGACCGCATTTCTGCGTACGTTTGTCCTAACATGATTCTTAGCTTGAGGTACTATTTCAATTGATTGGACATTTACCAGAACATTGACATTACTGATATGAAGATAAGATCTCTTCTGAATTATTAAACACTTTGATTAATTTGGGTTAAGACAGAGTCCATTCATTAGCTGAAGTCCAGACATAAATGTTTTGTATGTCATCATTCAATTTAAGGACAAGTTTTCTTATATCCTTCACTGGACTACTAATATAGACCTGCACATCATCAGTGTACATACTATGTATTTTACAATGAGACAACTCTTGTGGCAGGTCATTAGTAGAAATTGTAAATAGAATTGGACCCAGGATTGAGGAATCCCCTTAGATACTGAAAGAGTATTTGCCGGTAAAACGGACAGCGTGCGATTTGAAAATTAAGACCTAATTAAGTGAGTAGATGTGGTATGAAAGCTAAAGAAAAAGCGTAACTTGAAGCAGAGAGTCGAGTGATCCACAGTGTCGAATGGTCAAGCAGTACTTAGATTGTAGACACGTCTTTATCTAAACTACATCTACGATTCCCCGAAACCTCCAATAAGACACTGACACAGCTATTATTTCTTGGAAACAAGGATTGTTTTGAACTGATTACGTTATTAGCATACAAGTTAGATTCTGAAACTAAACAAGATCGAGATTAGATCAGAATAGAATAGTTGTATCGCAGGACATAGCACCAATTTATGCCAATTCTTAGAGAATTTGTAATGTCATCCATTTCCTAGCAAGTTCATGAGCTTTGCAGTTACCTAAGCTCAGATAGCCATATGAGGTGTATGTTAAGTTGTTCAGCCATCTTGCTAAGAAATCTGCGGCAGTAGAGCGTTCCGTTTGTCTGTTGTTGTAGCAGCTTGGAGACGCTGAGTTGATAATCCTTAATTCTATTTCTATTACAGACTTTGTTCGGCATATATCCGATTATCGCGGGACCTTATGTTGTTTTCATCAACTCAATGATTGTCCGGATGTAAATTAACATTCGTCTGTTAATTTCAGGGAATGGATGTTATTTGAGTGTTACCGTTTCTATTCTCCACTAGAAGCGCTGCATTTCTGTAAATAGTCGTCATGGTGTTATGCCTCTTTTTAGCTTCCCTGTTGACTTGGGTTATCAGATCTTGTTGTAGTGGTAGTGCGACCGGTGAGTTATTTTTAGCTGCAACAACTCGAATTATGATGAAAACATGAAATGTTGATGTTAAATTTGTCCAGTGCCCTGGCTGGGAATTGAACCCAGCACTTTCGGGATTCAAGCCTAATGCACTAACCACTGAGTTACCGAAGAATGCTCCTTTTGTCTCGCATCCTTTGTCGACATTGAATAGAAAAGTTGTTCCAGACATCATTGGGACAATGTTCCTTCAACGATCCGTTTGTCTCTCATCAATTGTCTGTATTGTCGCGAAAATAGGCGACAATGAAGCATCAGGCCGAATGGAATCCGCAAAAGACAGCAGGAGCTTTCCCCCATTTTGCCTGTTCGTGCAGCATATCAGTATATGAAATTATGTGTTATTTACTGCTGAGGTGTGGGGTATGTTCAGCAACTTTGTAGAAAACATTAAGACCAATATTAACATTCCCGTCTTATGTAAAGTATATTTCCAGCCACCGTTATCTACTGCTACGACTTTCAAGTCGTCTGTGAAGACGACTTCATTGTCGTCTATAAAGACGACTTCACTGTCGTCTATTAAGACGACTTCACTGTCGTCTATTAAGACGACTTCCCTGTCGTCTATTAAGACGACTTCCCTGTCGTCTATTAAGACGACTTCCCTGTCGTCTATTAAGACGACTTCCCTGTCGTCTATTAAGACAACTTCCCTGTCGTCTATTAAGACGACTTCCCTGTCGTCTATTAAACAATTTCACAGTCGACTATAAAGACGACTTCACTGTCTTCAAAAAGACTACTTCACAGTCGTCTATATAGACGACTTCCCTGTCGTCTGTAAAGACGACTTCGCTGTCCCTGTCGTCTCTGCGTTGGGAAGGGTCTGAACCGAACATAAAATAGTGACTATCATTTCATTCTACGTGTTTCAGATAGGCTGGCGTATATTTGGTTCAGCTCTTTCTTGTTAAATTTAATTTGTTTAGGCGATGTATATTGTTTTTTCTTGGACCAATTACATCTCAACTTTCTTATAAGCTGCAAATATTTACCGACATATTTTCCTGTGACTTGTATATTACCTTCACATTATTTCTCTTAACTAGCTGTCAATCTCTTTAAAAATGCCAACATTTAATTTTCTCTTTTTTGCTCTTCTTTACCTTCAGCAATCACCTTACAATCCCTATCTAATGGCTGGACTGGGTATGGGTGGCGGTATGGCCCCTTATAATACAGCAACAGCAACTGGTGGCTCCGCGACAGTCGGAGCAGCAGCAGCAGCCGCAGCGACCAGTGGCCCTGGCTTGCCAGTAGGTGGTGCAACTTTGCTTAACTACGGTTTGGGTGGCAGTGGAACTGCTTCTGCTGCTGTGGGACACAAACACCATGGACACCAACATCCCCATCATTATCGGCATTCATTGACAAACAGGCATCGGGTACTACGTGCTCGTAGTTCGGGTGCAACACACAATGTCTGGGATGACCAAGTTCTGGAGGTGAGTAGAAGGAACGAGAAAGAGTGAATGTTATTTTATTACCCCGGTGATTAGTGGAAGAGAAGTTGGGGTAGTGTGTGAGTATCATGACCCTACATTAATGTATGTATGTACTTGCTTTCTGGCAATATTTTTATGAATGAATTTACAACTTTGTGAAGTAAACAGAGAAATGTTGTGTTGCTGTTCATGTAAGTGTAAGAACACTTTCTCCGGGGATTAGTTTTAGGAGGGAAATAAGGAAGAAAACTTTAATTTGGGAAAATCAGAAGAAATTGTGTATACTTATCCGGGCCATATAAACGATATCATTGTGGACCATATTTTTTGATAGAATGATATAAATGTGCTTGTTTAACTTCTTAAAGAGCTTAAAAGTGTTCTAAATATTACTACATTTGCATTACCGTCTGTAAAAGTAACTGTTTTGTTATTTGTAAATCTGTCCTCTATAAAGAAGATATTAATGTCGCTTATGAAGATGACATATTTGTCGTCTATGCAGACGACCTTCCTATCGTCCATGAAAACGATTTTTCTTTCTATTGTCTAAAAGGATGACTTTCTCCTTCCTTGTCGTCAACGAAGACGCTTTCTTGTCGTCCTTCATTGGTAAGGCTACAAATCCACATAAGGTCAGATGGTCATGCGGTTTCGTTGCTATAATTCTTTGCCGATTTGGTGAAGAACTGAGTTGATCTGCGTTACGCCTATGAAAGATTAACGAGGGAAGCATTGCCGCGAACTCTTGGCGTGCTCGACTTACCTTGATCTGCATTAGCGGCATCCGTACTGCCAATTCTTCAGATTTCTACTACACACCACAGGGCAGATCGAGATTTTCTTAACTGGTAAGGCTCGGAATCTTCTACGGGTCACTGGTCGTCCGGCATATTTGTGGAAAATCTAGGTCAACTTGGTAAATCGTTGAGTGGCACAGCAAAAATCCTATGATCCGACGAAGAAGGATCATAGGATGTACTGACAATTCTTCTGATATTTACTCCCCTGCACTGTCAATTCGTTAGGTTCATACAGTTCATACATCTATGGGATATCGAGATTTCCTTCATCTTTGAGGTTATTCATCTACGTAGGGTTCGACGATTAACCGATATCTTTTCCATAAATCTAGGTGAGCTTGGTAAAATGCTGAGTGGAACCTCAAAAAGCCTGTGAAATGATGATCTGCACTGTACTGCCAATTATTTAGATTCCTACCCCCCTGCTCTGACTTTCAAAATTTCTTGCTCATAATATTCTTAAGTTAGTCCGCTCTGCATTATCTGCAGCTGTACTGACAATTTTTGTGATTTCTTCTACACGTCACAGGGAAAATCAAGATTTCCTTAATTTGTAAGGCTACGAATTTATCTAGTGTCGGATGGTTGTCTGGTATCTTTGCAATAAACCAAGGTTAACTTCGTAAAACGCTGATTATAACCGCACAGATCATAGAAAGAGAGGACGAGCAAAGCTTTACCGCGAGCTCTCGCTTTGATCAACATAACCTGATCTGCACTGCCTAATAAACTTGCCATGAAAGATCAATGCTTCGAATCTTCTTAGGTTCGGATTTTGATGATAAACCTATGCCGTTTTGTAATACGCTGTGGGAACCCGCAAAAAGCTTATGAAAGGATGACGAGGGAAGCATTGTAGCGGACTCTAGCTAACTCGACATAGCCTAATCTGCATTAGCCGCTGAATTGCCAATTTTTTAGACTCCTACTCCACAACCCAAGGAAGTTGGACATTTCCTCATTGGTGTCGGTCGATTAACCAGTATCTTTGTGATAAACCAATGGCGTTTTGGTAAAATGCTGAGTAGTACCGCAAAATGCAAAGAGGTACCGCAAAAGGGGATGGCGAGGGTAACACTGCCGCGGGAGTCTTGGCAGGCTCGACTTATGGCAATTTCTTTTCTGCAAAAAAGTGCTAAATTTCCGCTGCCTTTTCCCGAAAATGTAGTTTTATACCATACGAGTATTTTAGAATTTTGAAATATGAGCTAAGTTTATTACGAGGGACTGCATATGTTCCAAGGGCAAATATTTTTCAGAATTTCGAGTCGACGGGACAAAATTTTTTCCAGAATCGAACTCACTATTAGTCTGATCTGCATTACCCGTATTTGTACTGATAATTTTTCGGATTCCTTCTACACATCACAGGGTAGATCGAGATTTCCTTAATTGGTGTGGTCACGAATGGAAGTTTGGCGGTTAATCTAGTTAAACTTCGTAAAACGCTGATTGAAACCGCAGAATGCCTATGAAGGGATGACGAGGGAAATTCCCGCTGTTGTGTCTTGGCAGGCTTGATTTAGTCTGATCTGCCCGCATCTGTACTGAGTATTCTTCCGATTCCTACTACACTTCACAGTGTAGATCGAGATTTCCTTCATTGGTAATGCTTCGTATCACCTTAAAGTCGGATGGTTGTGCGGAATATGGGTGATTAAGCTTTGGATGACGTGGAAAGAATAGTCACGGACTATCGGAATGCTTCGCATAGTCTGACCTTCACTGACCGTATCTGTACTGCTCCACTTATTCTGAGTCTTACTACATAGCCCAGATTGAGGTTTATTTCCTTGGTGGGACTAGAATCTCCTTAGGGTCGGATTATTGACGAGGTTTTTGCAAGAAATCTATGTCAACTTTGTAAAACGCTGATTGTAACCGCATAGAGCATAAGAAGGGAGGAAAAGTAAGGCATAGCTAGCTCGATTCCATTAACCGCAGCTTAAAGGAGATGGAGATTTAATTCGAAAGTGTGGTGGGGTCGGGTGATTAAACTGTATTTTTTCTATAAAATCTAGGTTCTCAAAAAACCTATGATGGGATGACGTTGGAATTATTATCGCGGACTCCTGGTAGCTCGAAAAAGCCTAATCTGCATTAACCCTGCATTAGCCTAGCAATTCTTAAGACTCCTACTCTCGGCTATCTCGACATACCCTTGTCTGCATTAATCGTATATGCGCCATCAATTCTTTAGACTACTTCTAAACTGTACATGGCAGTTCGAGATTTCCGTCGTTGGTGAGGCTACGGATCGCCTTAGGGTCGTAGGGTCGTCCGATAACTTTCTGATAAATCTAAGTTAACTCGGTACCTTGGGGATTTTAACATAGGAAGGGAGCACGAGTGAGGCATTGTTGCGGACTCTGGACTAGCTTGACCTAGCCTGATCTGAACTAACCACATCTCCACCGGCTATTCTTCAGGCTGCTATTAAACACCCTAGGGGAGTATGAGATATTGGCTGCGAATCCCCTACAAGTCGAATGGATCAATTTGGTACAACGCTGAGCGAAACCACAAATTGGTTATGAAAGGATGTCGGGGGAAGCATTGTTGCGAACTCTTGGCTAGCTCGACTTACTCTGATCTGCATTAAATGCATCTGTACTGACAATTATTCAGATTTCTGCTATACATCATAGGGGAGATCGAGATTTACTGCAATATTGGAGCTTCGAATCTCTTGAGGGTTGTAGGATTTTCCGGTTATTTTCCGATAGATCTAGGTTAATTTGATACCTTGGGGATTGCAACCGCATACAGCCTAGAAAGGGAGCACGAGTCAGGCATTGACGTGGACTCTCGACCAGCTTGAACTGATCTGTAATAACCACAAAACCACTGGCAATTCTTCAATTCTTCCACTACACCATCATTAAGAGATCGATATTTCCATTACTGGTGGGGCTATGAATCAGATGGTTGGTCGGTATCTTTGAGATATATTTAGGTCAACTTGGTAAAACGCTGAGTGTAGCCTCAAAAAGCGTCACTATCCACGTGCAAGCTTTGGCTAAGGCAAGAGGTAATCAGGAAGTTCAACGAAAGATGGACAGAAATCGGCACCTGTAGGGTAGCTTGACAAATCAGGCCAAGATATGGCCTAAGAAGGTCAAAATATCTCCTCGCATTAGAGAGGAAAACATTGTCTACGTTAGTATCAGTTCTGACGGGACACTGCCTGATCGGCGAATACGCCAAAGAATGGGTATTGACTCCAATAATTTCTGCAGAAGCTGTGGAGATGAGGAAGAAGTGGAGATCATTGAACACTTGCTATGCGGCTGTCCCGCTTTGAGTAAACGACGACTACACATACTGGGGTCGGCCCTTCTTGGCAGTCTAACAGATCTTTCCGGTACCGATATTTGAACTATCGATAAATTTGTGTATCAAACAGGATGGTTTCGATGAGGGGCATTTCTGCCCGTAGTAACACTAGGGACCTAAACTGGTCTATGTGAGCTGACAAAAAAAACAGCTGCCGCTCTAACATTACCGAACCTGAAAAAGCCTATGAAGGGATGACGCGGGAAATATTGTTGCGAACTCTCGGCTAGCTCGACTTAGCCTGATTAACCGCATCTCTTCTGTCATTCTTTAGACTGCTATTAAACAACGAATTCCCTACAAGTAGGATGGATCGATTTGGTAAAACGCTGAGTGAAATCGCAAGTAGGTTATGAAGTGACTTGGCTAGCGCGACTTAATCTGAATCTGACAAATCTTCAGCTTCCCACTACACATCACAGGTGAGATCGAGATTTCCTGTAATGGAGGAGCTTTGAATCTGCTGAGGGTCGGATCGTCGTCCGGTATGCGATAAATTTTGACCAGTTACCAAATTGAGCCTAAATGGGAACATGTGGGAATCATAACCGCAAACTGTCGGCTAGCTCGTCATAGCCTGACCTGCATTAACCGCATCTGCACTGCTTACTATACTTCCCATGGGAGATTTCCTTCACAAGAGGAGCTACGAATCTTCATAGGGTCGGATAGTTATCCAGAATTTTTGTGATAATATATTGCACAACTTGGTAAAGCGCTGAGTGGAATCCCACAAATTCTATAAAGGTATGAGGAGGGAAGCATTGCCGCGGGCTCTTGGCTAGGTCGACTTAATCTGATCTGCATTAACCGTAACGATACTACCAATTCTTAAGATTCATAATACCCTTTCCATGGGAGAACGAGAATTCCATTATTGGTGAGGCTACGAATTTCCTTAGGGTCGAACGAGAATTCCATTATTGAATACGAATTTCCATAGTATCGAATGGTCGGTCAGTATCTTTGCTATTAATCTATGTGAATTTGGTACCTTGAGACTAAGACTGTTACCGCGTACAGCCTGGAATGAGAGGACGAGTGAAGCACTGCTGCGGACTCTGAGGTAGATCGACTTAGACCAATTAGAAAACACAGACAATCCTTCAGATTCATACTACTACCATTTATAGGGGATATCGAGATTTCCTTCATTGGATTGGCTATGGATCACCATAGGGTTGGATGATTAATCAGTATCATTGTGATAATCCCACGTCGACTTGGTAAAATGACGAGTGGAACCCAAAAAGCTTATGAAGGGATGACGAGACCAGTATAGTCACGGTCTATCGGCTAGATTTACAGTGCCTAATCTGCATTAATCGTGTCTGTACTGCCTATTCTTCAGACTTATTATACATTAAAAGTAGAGATCGAGATTTCCTTAATTGGGGGGCCACGAATCTCCTCAGATCTACTTAGTAGCTCGCTGATTCCAACCGCATTGAGTCTTGAAACGACTCTAGCTAACTCAACTTTGCCCGCCCTACAATACGAGTAACTGCCTCTGCTCTGACCTAGCAAATTTCTTGCCCATCAGAGTCTTAACAGACTTCGCAGGACCGGAATCTAAGAAATTGATTAAATATTGTGGAACATTAAATTATGGGTCTTTCACTATGCTGTTCTCTTTTTTGTACTCGCACCATACATTGAGTAAGTATTGTGGAAGTTTAAATTATGGGTCTATCACTATGCTGTTCTCTTTTTTGTATCAACTAATTTTTGCTTTAATTGCTCTTTTTTGTCAATTAAATTTATAAATGGTTGCTTGGATACCGTATTCCTTAATAGCGTTAGCCATCACACAATCTTCCCATCCAACTCATCTGCTCTGAGCGGGATTTTTCCAAAACAAGCGATATGAATGAACTTTCCTTTTAATTCACAGTAAAGCAAAGCAAGTCCTTTATAAACAGCTTACCGGGAAATACATATATACTCGTATATATATATATGTATGTTTTTTTTGATATTTCTTGTTATTTGTTTTCCCCATGTATCTGCGAGCAAAGAGAATTTTACTTCATATGTGTGACGTCAATTAACTATCAACAGTTTCAACAAAGTTCATCTGAACTTCCATCTCTCCCTCAACCAAGGGGGGAGTGAATATAATGTTTACTTTCTGAGAGAAAAACAATCTCTTTTTGTACGTTGTTTGTATATATTCCCAGCTATTTTTTTTTTTTGAGCACTTGTGAGAAGTTTGAGATATCTTTCACTCTCTGCCCTTACTCGTAGAGTGTGGGCGAGCTATCCTATGTCAGCCAAGTTTTCGCAGAAATCCCATTTATCCGCTATTAAGTGGGGATTTCTGCTTTCATATAAAAATTGCCAGGATCCCTATAAAAATGTTGTTGCTTTTAGTTTTGTCTGTTGAATTTCATAGTTTTTCTGTGAATTTTTCCAGGAGTTATGGCTTGGAATATACATTCTTCTCATGTTGCTCTTCTCTAGGAAATTTTCCTTTTTCTGGATTTAGTTGCACACATATGATGGTTGTTCTTTAACAGTTGTATAAATGTGTGTGCAATCCAAAGCAGTTATAACTATATATACGCATTTACAAATTGGATGTTGTTCTCTGCGATGGATTTTCACGGAAGAAAAAAGCAAAATCACCTATGTGAAATACCCGTATTTAATAAACAAGGATTGCCACAAATCTGTAAAGTATAAATAATTCCCATCCAAGATAACTGTTATACAAAAATTGTTCATCCATTAAGGAATTTATATAGGATACTTAGCACCGTTTTTAATAAAAATGATTTGCTGGAACTCATATTGTTGTAGTATAAAATGAAAGCATCACAATTAAAAATGGGAATTTTGTATGTTCTCCATCATCTTCTATACAAGAGTCGACCTCAGAGTTCTTCCTGGAATTAGTGCTAGTCTTCGTTAGTAGTAGTCTTCTATACTATAGTCGACCTCAGATGTCTTCGTCTATACTAGAGTCGCCCTCACAGGTCTTCCTCTATACTAGAGTCGCCCTCAGAGGTATTCCTCTACACTAGAGTCGGCCTCAGAGGTCTTAAGTTAGGTTAGGTAAGGTGAAAGGACGCGCAGCACACTACCAATAGCTGGCGTTCACTGCTTCACTCGGAGACCGGTAGGTCCATTGAGTTAGTCCTGGAAAAAAATAGAATAAAAGAGAGTATGTAATAATGTTAATTAGGAATGGAGAAAACAGAAAAACGAGCTAAGGGATTGAAAGGGGTGGAAACAAAATGGGTGTTTCCCTGCCGTTTAAGCAGATGGATGAGTAGTTGTCATCCCTAGCCATTCCAGGCTCCTAATGAAGTAAAGGATTCTGTCGATGTTGTGCGATGACAGAGCTTCGAGATCTGCGATAATAAAGTCACCTAGATATCGGCAGAGAAGGTGCTCAATCGTCTGCAGCTCCTCCTCATCTGTATAGAGCCGACAGTAGTCCTCGGAATCACGTTGTCACTTTGATGTTAGTGATCTAACATTACTATGGCCTGTGAGTACGCCCACCAACAGGCGAATATCCCTCTTTGTGAGGTTCAACAAATCGTTGGTTCGTGTTTGTGGTATGACTGGCCAGAGAGACCTAGTGATCTTATAGTACGATTTGGTTTACCATTTCTGGTAGAAGCGCTCTATCTTGCCGAAGAATTCACACAGTGGAGGATATAGTGATGACTCTGCTTCTGCGGCATCCATCGCCGAACCTCCCCGTGCGAGTTCATCAGCCTTCTCATTCCCTTCAATGTCACAGTGTACGGGAACCCAGCACAGTGTTACATCAAATGGCATATTTTGCATTACCAGTATAAAATCATTCACCATTTTGGACTTAATAACGTTTGACTTCAGTGTCTTCAGCTAATTAAACGCAAGGTTTCCAGGATGGCAAAAAACTCAGCCTGAAAAACACTACAGGTATCAGACAACCTAAAAGATCTACTTATGCTAAGAGATTCACTAATGATGCCTGCCCCCGTGCCTACATCCAGTTTTGATCCATCTGTATAAATCGCGTGACCATTTAGAGGGAGATCACTGCCCAACCATTTTGTCCACCGCCCAACCATTCTGCCCTATTTATGTCCAACCTGGTGGAAAAGTTTAGAACTGGCGACAAATAGTCCGGTTGTCCTGCTATTTACCTCAGATTGGTCTTGGCCGATGCCTCATTCAGGATTTTCGAGTGATCCCAGTCTGAGTTGCGCCACATATGTGACTCGCGGTGTCTACTTGCACACTTTGTGCGCCACACTTAATGAATTGACCTATCGATTGAAGGTTGAGTAGAGTATATATTGCCGCCAGTGGTGTACTCCTTCTCACGCCGGTTATGAACAAGGATGCGATCCTTTGCACTTTCTTTAAAGGTTTTAGCTGATATCTACATTCAGTCGCTTTCCACCACACCACGGACTCATAGGCGAAGATAGGACGCACAATCGCTGTGTACATCCAATGGATAGTACTTGGGCGGAGCCCCCAGCTTTTACCCATGGAGTTTCTACAGGAGTAGATTGCGTTCGATCCCTCTTTGACCCTTTCCTCAGTGTTCCTTTTCCAGTTTAGCATCTGGTCAAGTATTACGCCAATCAATCAATCAATCCAGTCAAATAGCAGAGGATGTGCACCCACATCCAACAAGGAGTCGTGTCCAATTTTACATCTGTAAAGGCCCCTTCTATATCCAAGAAGGCACCTATAGTGAATTCGTAGTTTTCATAAATTTCACTCAATGTAACCAACCACGTCATGTAGAGCACTATCAACAGAGCGACCCTTGATGTATGCATGTTGATAGTTACTGATTGAAGATGGGCGTAAACGATCCCTGATATAGGTGTCCATCAGTCAATGAGAGACTGTGAGAGACTGATTGGTCCATAGTCCTTAGGCGTTGAGTAACTGGGTTTTCCGCTTTGGGGATGAAGACCACCCTGACCTCACGCCACTTTGAAGGTATAAAATTCCTAAGAAGGAAATGTCTAAAAATCCGCGACAGCATATTCATTGCTGTTGGCTCTGCATTTTGTAACATGGCTGGTGATATGCCGTCTGGTTCTGTTGATTTATAGGGTTCAAAACAATAAATAGCCCACAGTAGTTTCTCATCGGTTGCTAGGCCATTTACCATTGCAGATGCGCGTTCACCGCGCTGTTGTATACTTGATCCGGTACCGACGTTGGGAATGTGCTCTTGGACAAGATTCGAGCACCCGGTAAAGTGTGTTGTGGCCAAGAGGTACAGAGTTTCCGAGCTAGACTCGGTCGGTCTCCAGAGGTCTTCGTCTCTACTAGAGTCGCCCGCAGAGGTCTTCCTCTATACTAGAGTTGACCTCAGAGGTCTTCCTCTATACTCGAGTCGACCTCAGAGGTCTTCCTCTATACTAGAGTCGACCTCAGAGGTCTTCCTGTATACTAGAGTCGACTTCAGAGGTCTTCCTCTATACTAAAGTCAACTTAGAGGTCTTCCTCTTTACTGGAGTCGACCTCAGAGCTCTTCGTCTATACTAAAGTCTACCTCAGGGGTCTTCCTCTACACTAAAGTCGACCTCAGAGGTCTTCCTCTACACTAGAGTAGACCTCAGAGGTCTTCCTCTACACTGGAGTCGGTCTCAGATATATCCGTGGTGTTTCCTATCGATTCGCAGAAATCTATCCAGGATTGCTTTTTCCTGGCTTATCCTTATATGGCGCTCTGGTAGGTTGCATTGAAAGCTTTGCTTTGAGTCGATGGTGGATAGTTTTTCTTTGAGTATGTCTACCGGCACGATACCTTGACAGCGGACATTTCTAAAGTAGATACGCCACTTTCTATATCTGCCATACTGTTGCTTTCATGCAGAATTTTGCGAAGCTTACCTTTCCAAAACATATAGAACTTGCCCCGGTCAGTCCTTTAGGGTTTCACAACATATGACTGGAGTAACTAACTGATCTGAGAAGCACTTCTTATCGGATACTGTCCAGTTTCCCACCTCTATTAAGCATTTATCGGAAATTGGATTGAGATCGATGATATCTTCACATCCCCTAAAGTTGTACGAACTCCCCTAAAGTTGTACGAACAAAAGTAGGGTTATTACCTCTGTTACTCTGTTAAGTAAGATTGTTAGCATTTATGAAGTCTAAAACAGATTCTCTTCTGTCGTTGGTTTCTGAGCTGCCCCATATTGGGAGTCTCGCATTTGGCGTCACAACCCATTAAGCCGGCATCATGCGGTTGTATATTTTGCATGGCGATCCATACCTACCTGAGTGGAGGGTCATATCAGTTAGCAGGTGGCGGCAAGGAATTGTATTCCATTGTCCATTTCAATTCTAGCTTCGATGAAATCTGCTCTGCTGAATTGGGCGCATAGAAATATATTTATTTTCTGGATCAGTGGAGGATCCTTTATTTAGATCCTCCACTGCTAGAAGAATTCGCAGGTTATTGTAAGCAACGCGAGAGTGCTTCAGATTGATCTGCACAACTTTCAGCATAATTTTAGGTGATCAAGTTCAAGGTCCCTCAAGCTGCATATTGTCGAGCAGATAATGGGTGTTGTCGATGTCCTCTTCATCATCTACACCATATGGACGTAGTATTTTTACCTTGGCTTCCCTCATGAAAAAGTAGAGCTTCCATAATTTCTCCGTAGAATGAAAGAAAAAACCTTTGCAGCAGATAGACAAGAGTGGGACGCCCTATGTTCCTCATAAGAACAACAGGAAATTACAGGGGCAGTCGACGTAGTGTTTTTAGCTAGACTTCTCTCATGAAGAAGTAGAGCTTCCATAATTTCTCCGTAGAATGAAATAAAAAGCTTGGCAGATAAACAAGAGTGGGATGCGCTATGTTCCTCATAGGAACAACAGGAAATTACATGGGCAGTCCTCCTTCGTTCGCGAGAGCAACCAGCTGGTTGGCCTTCACGACCTCATTGAAGGGCCGTTTTGTGGTTGACGAGAATGGTATACAATAATTAAGAATTACAACCGACCTGTGCCCTGGCGTCGGAGTTGAGTTGCGCGCGACCAGCTTCTTTATAAACATGCTGATCATACAGATTCTCAGCACTACTCCTTCACCACCTGGATCTTTAGAGTTTTCACTAACGCTGGTAGGCTTTGAGGTTTCACGAGGCGAAACATTTCGAAAGTTAACCAGGAAAGAGTGGATGGTCAATGCAATAGAGACTAGGGATGTCTTAGGTACAACTAAGAGTAGATAGTCTATCCTTCCGTGTGCCATTTGGAGGTCGCATACATTAGGGTCCCGCCCTCGTACGGTTCGTCCCACTCATCTGTGGATGTGGTTATATGGATGTGGTTATATAGTAGGTTCGAACATAAGGGTTGTTTCACGTTATTTAGGAGAATAATAGCGTAGCTCATCGCCCGCTGGAGAGCGGTAGATAACCTTTAGTCGCCCTGCCTAAGTTATAGAGATTAACAGTAACATATGAGGACGAACGGATATCAAATACGGTCCATACAAATGGAATACAAAATAATAACAAAAACAATAACTATGGGCCTTATTCATAAAAATTTAATGAAGGTTTGAGGAACGTTTAAGCAGTGTTAAAATTATCATAAATTTTTTATGAATTAGGCCCTAGATTTATAAAATCACATTGAGTTGGAGCTATTATTTATTTCCCTATCACATACTTTTAATATCTGCCCCACCCCCGCAATTTTTTCTTTCCAGCACTTACCAGCCTACTCACCCATATCGACGAGATCACATCGTATCAATCCTGTGACATCATATCATGTGCAAGCTGCCTTAGCAGCTTCCCGCCGCCGAGAATCTATTAATAGCTCCATAGGAGCGACATCTATACGACGATTAATCTCACTAAACAATCGGAACTGTCGCTATAAAGTACCAGCCCATATAAGGCAAAAAGTGGGAAAATGTTTCACACTTTTGGCTGTAGCTCATGGGCTAATCTGCGCTGTACTCGTGCCAGTATTTGCTCTACAAGCTTCCAATTCGGTGTGGCATCATCGGGAACAATGGTTGCAAGTGGGACCTAATATTGGATCGCTACTGCTTAGTCTATGTCTGTTCATATCGGCGGGCATGTGTTTGGTGACTCCCAAACTTATACGGAAATTTGGCTATTCCATTCTAATGGGTGTCAACTCTGTGGCTGTGTGTTTATTTTTGATATGTCACCTCTATCCCTCGATCTATACTCTACTGCCGGCTTATATTATATTGGGTTTAACCCACAGTCCTTCGTGGATAAGTAAGATTGCAGTGGTGGTACATTTTGGCAGTAAACTAAGTTGCTCCCAACACGAATGTACCCTAATGTCCTCACATGCTTTGGACTCGTGGGAGGAACACAAGCTATCCTGCAATCGTGATCAGAAAGTAAGGCGTTTGGCTCGTTGGTTTCAGGCCTCCAAAGATTTTGGTATAATAGTTGGAGCCATTGTAGCTTCTTTGGTATTGTCCTGTACTTCTCGGGATTGGAATTGTTTGGGCTATACAAAGCCAGCGTTAACCACTCCAGCGCCAACGACCACCACCACCACTGAGTCCACAACAACGGTAGCCCCCACAAATACCAGTAATCCCCACGCGGAAGCCGTGCAGTTTTATGTACCCAGTACTCCCTATGTGTGGAAACAGAATTCGGGTTATATGAGAGAATACTATAATCTCGATGAACATGGCAGTCGCATTTGTGGAGCCGATATGTGTCCGCTGTGGCAGTATGAGGCCGCTTCGGAAGATGATGAAATAAATGAGACCGTATTTTCTCCCTTTATAAGGGAGAATCAAAGAGCTGGAGCTTCAACCCTCATTGGTATATATTTAATATTCGCACTGATCTCGGTGATACTCTTTGTTTTGGCGGGCAAGGTTCAGGGCACTTTTCGCCATGAAAGGATAAAGGGTATGACGGATACTCTGCTGTTTGCAGGTCCATTAGCCTACTTTATTGGTACCGAACAAGCTTATATTCTGAGTGATTTCTTGACGGTAAGTTTTGGAGATGGCGCTATAAATATTGTTATAATATTATTTATTTCTATTTTCCCCAGGCATTTGTATCGTGTTCTTTGGGTATAAGTATGGTAGCGGGTGCTATAGTCGGCATGGGCATCATGCAACTGATAGTGTCGTGTACCCTAAGTATGCTGCTACGACATACCAAGCGTATTGTAATTATATGTAAGTACCGATATGAAAATGAAAACAAGTAAGAATTATAGATGCCAGAACCGGGTCGAACAATAGAAGGTAGACATCGAAGCTAAGACTGCATTTGCACATCAATCATTCCATGTAAAAAAAACACCTTTTTTATAACACCATCTCCGATATCGTTGAAACTTTGTAGGATAACTCAACTTTATAAAATATTTGATTTGTAGAAGACAAAAAAAACCGCAATATTTTTAAAAACATATGACTAATTTAAAATTCTGAAAATCAAGAAAAACATGCCGAGGTAGGAACATTGAAAATATTGTAGTGTGGAAACGCTTGAGCAGAATTCAAAGTGCTTTTCGCCGACGGCTTTATTGCTTTATGCTAACTGGAGTACACCTGTGACATTTTTTTACACACATCCGTTCGAAAATAGCATTTTCGATCGAACAGCTAGCTAAAACTCACGGTTGTCAGATCTCACAACGTTGGAAACCTAACCTAACCTAACCTATCCTAACCTAACCTAACCTAACCTAACCTAACCTAACCTAACCTAACCTAACCTATCCTAACCTAACCTAACCTAACCTAACCTAACCTAACCTAACCTAACCTAACCTAACCTAACCTAACCTAACCTAACCTAACCTAACCTAACCTAACCTAACCTAACCTAACCTAACCTAACCTAACCTAACCTAACCTAACCTAACCTAACCTAACCTAACCTAACCTAACCTAACCTAACCTAACCTAACCTAACCTAACCTAACCTAACCTAACCTAACCTAACCTAACCTAACCTAACCTAACCTAACCTAACCTAACCTAACCTAACCTAACCTAACCTAACCTAACCTAACCTAACCTAACCTAACCTAACCTAACCTAACCTAACCTAACCTAACCTAACCTAACCTAACCTAACCTAACCTAACCTAACCTAACCTAACCTAACCTAACCTAACCTAACCTAACCTAACCTAACCTAACCTAACCTAACCTAACCTAACCTAACCTAACCTAACCTAACCTAACCTAACCTAAACTAACCTAACAAAATGGGTCTGTTTCTCGGCCGATGCGATGTAGGTAGTATTTGAAGCTACCATGGCCGCTCAGCATCTGCGACAAGAAGTAGTCCAATTCTCCATATGATCTATCCAGCCATACTCTTATATTGGGGATTAGTCGACACGTCCATCGCCCATCACTGGATGTCGTCCACCTGTTTTGCCAATCATGGATGGATTTGTCCCTTGCAATTTTTTAGGCCTCCGCATGGGTCATATTTTCTGTCGTTGATTTCAGATCGTTAGCATATTTTGTTTCACTAGCAAGCAGGTCAATAGGTATCATGTTTGCCATCACCAAAGCCGCCGCATCCGACACCGTCCGATAAGCCGAACATACTCGTAGAGCCGCCAACCTATATACTGGGGCGATTTCATCTCTGTATGATTGGTATTTCATCGCCTGGGACCACGCTGGAGCTGCATACAGGATGACATTTCTGACAACCCCTGCTAACAACCTCCGTTGGGAGTATTTTGGGCCTCTAGTATTTGGCATTAAACGAGATATAGCCATAAACGTCGTTCTAGCTTTTTCACTAATGTAGGTCAGGTGAGGTTTGAATGATAGTCTCATATCGATCAGCACTCCAAGATACTTTAGATATGGTTTGGAGCGTATAGAACTATTACCAACTATAATTTGTATCTCCTCCATCACTTTGCGTCTACTAATCAGAACGACTTCCGTCTTGTGTTCTGCCAACGTTAAACCTGCTTTGTTAAGGATTGTACCAATTTAACGCTTGAATTTGTTACCGTTTCTGCTTCTCCAAGGTATTTTGCCACATCCGCGAACCAACAATACACCATCGTACATGAGGTTCCATAATAATGGTCCAAGCACGGAACCCTGTGGAACACCTCCTGTTACCTTGTAGTCCTTCGGACCCTCGTCAGTGTCATAAGACAGATATCTATTTCTAAAGTAGTCCTTGACAATTTCCACGAGATAGGATGGAGTATCGATACGTTGCAACGCATTTACAATTTCATCCCATTTTGCAGTGTTAAAACCATTTTTCACGTCCAGTGTCACAACAACGCAGTATTCTTTTCCGCCGTGTTTTCCACCTTTTCCTTGTATAGCAGTCGCAGCTGTATTAACTAAAATTTTTATTGTATCCATTGTAGACTTGCGTTTCCTGAATCCAAATTGGAATTCTGATAGGCCATCAATGCATTCAATATGCTCTTCTAGTCGTCCACATATTAGACCTTCCAATAATTTACCACACGTATCAATCATGCACAATGGTCGGTAGGATGATGGGTTTTCCGCGGGTTTCTTGTGCTTAGGTATAAGTACTAGCTTCTGTCTTTTCCATATTTTAGGGAAGGAGCCTCCTTGCAAGTATGTGTTCATTAACAGCGTTACTTGGTTCGGGCAAGTGTTAACGAATTCCCTTAGTACTCGGTTGGGGATTCCATCAGGGCCCGGTGATTTTTTATACCCTCACTTTAGTGTGACGAGGGTATATATCATTTGCTACGGAAAAAAGTGTAACACATCGAAGGAGTGACCGAAGACCCCAAGTATGTTCGGCGGAAATCTTTTGGTCATTTTAAGTCGAATGAGCAATGTCCGTCCGTCTGTCTGTCTGTCTGTCTGTGTGTCTGCTGGCTGGTGCGCACGATAACTCTCGAAAGGAGTAACCGATTGACTTTAAATTTCGTATGTGGTAATATTTTTTTCTATCTCCGGCTAAGTTCGAAGATGGGCCATATTGGTCTACTCCTTCTGGTACCTCCCCCACAAAGGGTTAAAATGTTGTGAACTATTGATTCTTTATTAACTGCTATTATACGTATTCGAATCTTCTGAAATTCCACACATAGTATTAGTTTGTTAGTCGCTATCAACTCGAGGAAAATGGGCGAAATTGCCACTCCCCTTTTTGTACCTCCCACACAAATGCACCATTTTGCACTAAAAGTTAAAAGCTTATAACATTAATACCAATGTTTAGAAATACTTGAAATTTTGTACAGTGTAATGCTTTTATAGTGCCTACAGTCCAGTGAAAAATGGGCGTTATTGCCGCGCCCCTTTTGGTACCTCCCACACAAATTAACCATTTTGCACCAAAAGTTAACAGCCTATAACATTAATACCAGTATATAAAAATACTTGAAATTTAGTACAGCGTAATGTTTTTATAGTGCCTACAGTCCACTGAAAAATGGGCGTTATTGACATGCCCCTTTTGGTACCTCTCCCACAAAGGTACTATTTTGCACCAAAAGTTAACAGTTTATAACATTAATACCAGTGTATACAATTACTTGAAATTTTGTACAGTGTAATGCTTTTATAATGCCTATAGTCCAGTGAAAAATGGGCGTTATCACCACGCCCCTTTTTGTACCTCCCACACAAAATGGCCAAATTATACCACCATTTAATATCTCAACGTTAATGTACCAGTCCATATAAACGGCTACAATTCGGCACAGTGCAATGTATTTAAAGTATCTACTGTTCAGCGAAATATAGGTGTATTTCTTAAACCCAAAAAATTTACAGAATAATTTGTGTAATATTCAATATTACATTACTCACAATGTGAGGGTATACCTTAGTCGGTTTACCCGACTGAAACTTTCTTACTTGTTATCCTTGAACCTTGAAATTACTTTTAAGACTTCAGGAACAGTTACTGGTACAGGTGAAACTGGTACATTGCTGGTATGATCCATCCAGTATTGAGGCGTCTGTTCTGGAAAAAGGTGTTTAACAATCCCATCGATAACAGCGACTTCTTTGGGTGGCGATGCATTTAAGCATTTTAGCTTCTTCTTAACAATTTTATATGCTAGTCCCTAAGGGTTTGAGTCTAGGTCGTCGCATATCTCCAAGAAACACTGTCTTTTGCTTCTTTTTATAGCCTGGCTCAGAATTTTCTTTTTTGACTTGTACACTTGGTGATGAGTTTGGTTTGTTTGACGTCCTCTTGATCTGGTATACAATATTCGGGCTCTTATACACTCCCAACGCAACATTGCTATCTCTTCATTCCACCAATATACGGGTGGTTTATTTTCCCTACTTCCTCTCCTGGTCATTGAGATATCACATGCCCGGATAATTTGGCCAACGCATTGCTCTGCCATGTTTTCTGGTGATCAACTGAGGGTCAAATCTTCCACAGCTGCACAAAATACGTCCTTGTCTCAGAGAAGACAAGGGCGTACTCGTAGAGAAGAACGTTACAGATCTGTTAGAGTTGGAGTTACTAGAAATAATGGGCGTGGGTAAATCCGCACTTCCAGAAAGCCGTGTATCAACCACGGTGGACGACTCGCCTTCCGCAGTGGGAGTTATATCCTGCCGGTATTCCTTCAAGACTATAGTCTCGAAACCATATTGCAGGGTTGCATTTGCACATTGTATATGGGAGGTGGATTCAGCGTTAAGGATCAAATTGACCTGCCATTTTTTACTATCCGCTTCAGCCACCTTTCTCCAATTATGGGTCGGTAGACCAGGATTGGAATGTTTTGTTATACCCTCCACCATAGGATGGGGGTATATTCATTTTGTCACTCCGTTTGTAACACCACTAAATATTGATCTGAGACCCCTTAAAGTATATATATTATTAATCGTCGTAAAATTCTAAGACGATTTAGCCATGTCCGTCTGTCCGTCCGACTCAGAGCAGCTTTATACAGGTCTACTGATCTGGCATCTCCGAAATATAAAATGGCTGATAGCACATGGCTCCATTTGTCCTTGAGGATGGATCCACCCTCCCTACTTCTGTCTATAACAGCCACCACTAGACTCTCCTTCGCCTCTTCATTGAAGGGCTTAGTGAGTGTCCTGTTGATGGTGACATTAAGGCCTCTTGCCTTTTTCGAAGGCAGGGACTCATAAGGTGATCTGATTCTTTTGACCTTATAAAGCCGTTAACACAGCTGAATTTGTGGCCCTTTCAGACGACTCATTGGCTTTAAAAGCATCTATAATGCCCTAGCCCAGGTAAGTGACTCTTTTTGTTTTTCGGTAAGAGCCGAAACCTCAGCAGCTTCAAACTTCGCGAAGACTCTGAGCGCTATCCGGTGCTCATTGTGCTTCTATTTTGACGGTCGGACATGACGTTTTCCCCTCACCGCCCCACCTGTTGTGAGTACTGGGGGAAATTTTCACCATATTTGGTGTGGTCGGCTTGGTAACTGCTACTTCAATAGGAACGAATTATAAAAAGTATTTTAGTATTTTATCATTGACAACCCACAACAACATTATTTAAATAAACGATTTCAATACTACAGTAGAATCTCGAAAAAGTTAAGTCGCGAAAAAGTTAATCACTCGGTTAAGTTAACCGATTTTCAGCGTACACGTTCAGCTCTAAAAAGTTAATTTTTCAGTTAACTTTTCTGAGCTGTTCTTATAAAAGCGTGGAATAAGATATAAAAGTGGGATGATGATCAATACAATAGTGAAGATGACATTGCGTTGTCAGAATGGATTAATCCAAGTAATGCTTACGACGATACACTTCGAGAAGTTCAATTGTTGATGTCGAAAGTGGGTGATAACGTTGACATCAGTATTGATGACATTGAAAATTGGAACAAGGATCAAATTACGGAAGATAACGATGATTTCGAAGTGTCCGATAATGAAAGCGATGAACTAATTATCGAGCAAGATATTCAACAAGCAAAAGTGAGCTTCTCGAAAGCAATTGAAAGCATCAATAACTTGATAAAATGGTTTGAAGACAATGACGATGCAAATCAAGTGGCAGACCTTGTCAATTTCGCACAAAAATGGTCAAGAGCTATTACACAAAAGAAAAAAAACAAACAAGTCGACTGCTTCTTTAAACCACTCCGCACAAAATAGTACATATGAAGTTTCTGCTCCAGAAAATGGTCAAGAGTGACTGAGAATTTTAAAACAGCCGGTACAAAATAAATCTAAGTTTCCTTTTTGTAAAATTGATAAAACCTAAGTCATTGAAATAAATTTAACGTATTATTTTTATAAAATCTATGTTTATTATAGTATTTTTTTTTTCTTTTTTGAAAACCTCTTAGAAAAGTTAATATTTCGAAAAAGTTAATTACCCTAGGAACATGTTGGTTAACTTTTTCGAGATTCTACTGT
This sequence comes from Eudasyphora cyanicolor, assembly GCA_963930755.1. Taxonomy (NCBI): domain Eukaryota; kingdom Metazoa; phylum Arthropoda; class Insecta; order Diptera; family Muscidae; genus Eudasyphora; species Eudasyphora cyanicolor. The sequence continues at coordinate 260,197,009 of OZ005736.1, forward strand.
ATTTCTTCTTTTCTTTTTCGTTGCAGTGGCCGGCTTCTTCTTTCATTCCTGTCTGCTGTTGGCCCTCTCGACCTGGAAACCCTCTAGCGATGACAGCGCCCTCTTTTATGTATTGGCAGCCTCCTGGGGTGCTTGTAATGGCATGTGGGAAACGCTCCTATTCGCCTTGGTTACACTAAATCACACCAATCATGTGGTCGAGGTGACATCGCCGTTACAGGCACTGCGTTTCCTGGGTCTGAGCATAACCTTTGCCGCTCATGGCTATATGTGTGAGACACCCAAGATTATATCATTGGTGATTATACTAGTGGTGAGTGTGCTGCCATATGCCATGCTGGAAATACGTTTGGAGTCGCAGCGTAAAACCCAAATGATAAGCTTATGACGAAGTTTATTCACATAGTCCCGGAGGCATAGTATGATGGCACGAACACATACTATGTGAGAGGAGGTTGGAAGGCGATGGTCAGGGAGTGTCAGGGAGTACTCCGACGGATCTAAGTTATAATAATTGCGATTAGAGAGTTATAGGGCTAGAGGGATATAGAGCATATTCACATAATATGGAATACGAGTATATGAAGGGAACTGTTATAAGTATTTCTTAGAATTTTCTAGAAGAAATTTAAAAGAATGTTAATGTTGACATATACAATGGAAATCTATGAGAACTTTAAGTATGAAAGCTCTCTGTAGATTGAAGAAAATCAACGAACTTTCGGTGATTACAAATGACTACTTACTAAATTGTATTTAAATTTGTCTTTGAAACTATCTGTAAACGTTCTACAAAGTACACAAATATTACAGATTTATATAACAAAGACAATCGAGGGTATACATACCCTAAGCCATTTACCAAAGCTTTTCTCAAGATGGCAGAAAACGTAAATTCTCAGTCTTTTTTATGCGACTGAGGAGTATTTTCAAATGTCACCCAGAGAAAGCTTTGTAGTTATTTTGACCTTCATATCGAATAAGGTGTCTATACCTTCAATTCTCGTTGTTGTAAGTACAGACACATTATTTCGGTCATTTATCGAAATAATAACAAAGTTCTCCGTAGATGTCGTACTTGCATACTATGTACGTCATCTTATGTCAAGCTTTTGTAAAGGTTTAAGGTGTCTAGGCTTTCAATTGTCTTTGCTATATTATTGCCAGAGCTCAGAAAGATTAATCGAATGTTTAACTTCTAACCAGGCCCTCCCTCAAAATAGGCTGTAGATTCGAAATGTTGGTCTATCAGAACTGGTACACAGATCTGCAAAAATGCTGGAAATCTGTGTATTATGGCACAAAAAATATAAATCTGAATTACTCCGATGAAGATCAAAATAATAATTTATTTTTAATTATTTGTTAAGAACATAAAAAAATATTTAGCAATAGAAATAGTTTTACGTACATATATTAAGATTGCATAATAATAAAATAAACAAGTCTGTATATTTTTTTGACGTATAAGAAAACTCACAAAAGAGGGATGTTCTATAACGATTTTTTTAAATCGTAAAAAACATTTATTGAGGGGCGACCCTCGTACAATTAGAAAAATATGTATATAACCCTAAAAAAATCTAATGTATAGTCAGTGCTTCAGACAAAACAGGTTTTTTCATTGTTATTTCTTACCTATCCTTTTTTAATCAAATTTAAATTTTTTTACTAAGATACAATTATTCAAATCTATTGCATAAAATTGCCCTAAATCGAGTTTTTTTCGCATAGGATATTTCAATGAGAACACTGACATCTTCTTTGTTCCGACGTTTCATGTCCATTGACTATATAAAGCTTTACATTCTTCATGTAAAATTGAAAATTAATATTTAAGAGAAAAAAATATAAATTAAATGTTATTTCAACTGAGCTTAGTTTAATTTTCAGTGTAGAAAATAAGAATAAATTCAATGACAAAAAAATCACAATTATTGAATTAATTTTACGCTAAACCCACACACAAATGTATATCAGTATTACAACAAATGTTAACATTTTATAAAAACAAATTTAGCTTAGGATGAAGAAAATAAAAACAAAAGTGAACTGTAAAACGCAATGTTTTATAGGAAAAAACTGACAAAAATTAAAAGAAAATATTTTACTAATATCTTTAAATGAGATTTGATTTAAAAACTAAATTATCAAAAGTTTTTTATTTAATTTGTGAAACACTTTTAAATATGTTATTTCATAATGAAATAAATCACGTATCTATTACAAAATAAAGTAACCTCCAGAATAATTAAATAAGTCAGACTTCTGAACCTTTTTCGGAGACTAAGTGTGGCATTTAGGAGTTATTTTATTAATGTCGCTGGATATTAGCTTATTATAAGGTTGCGACGTATCGTATAGGAAAATTTCGTTTCAAAAACTCATAACATTTTTCAATCTAAAGGAAAAATATTAAATTTAGAATTTTTTAAAAAAATATACGAAAAGGAAAAAGATCATGTAAATTTAACATGATAGTTAACATTTTAAACAAATACTATTGTCAATAATATTTACTAGGAAACAAATAATAAAAAAGATTATAAAAATAAATAATACAATTCATAATAATAAAAACATTAAACATTTATAAGAAGCCATTTATTAGATATTAAAGCATTCGAGCATATTTTGTTTTTTTTTTTAATTTTTTTTAGAGAATTCAGCTAATACAATTAATTGTAAAATATCTGTTTTATAAAAACTTGAAGAAAAAGTTGAACTAGAAATATTAAAGGAAAATTTGATATGTAAATGTTATTATTATTGATAATATTTAACGAACACA